>PVIU01006031.1:0-107886 GCA_004026605.1 Ondatra zibethicus
TTTGAGATACCATCTTACACCTGTCAGAATGGCTAAAATCAAAAACACCAATGATAGCCTATGCTGGAGAGGATGTGGTGTAAGGGGAACACTCATCCATTGCTGGTGGGAATGCAAACTTGTGCAACCACTTTGGAAATCAGTGTGGCGGTTTCTCAGGAAATTGGGAATCAACCTACCTCAGGATCCAGCAATACCAGTCTTGGGAATATACCCAAGAGATGCCCAATCCTACTACAAAAGCATTTGTGCAACTATGTTCATAGCAGCATTATTTGTAATAGCCAGAACCTGGAAACAACCTAGGTGCCCCTCAATGGAAGAATGGATCAAGAAAGTGTGAAATATATACACATTAGAGTACTACTCAGTGGTAAAAAACAATGACATCTTGAATTTTGCATGCAAATGGATGGAAATAGAAAACGCTATCCCGAGTGAGGTAACCCAAACCCAAAAAGATGATTATGGTATGTATTCACTCATTAGTGGACCCTAGCCATAAAACAAAGGACACTAAGCTTATAGCTCACAAGCCCAGAGAAGCCAAATAGCAAGATGAACCCAAAGAAAATCATATATAGATCCTCTTGGAAATTGGAAGCAAACAAGATTGCCAGGCAAAAGTTGGGAATACGGGGGTGGGGATAGAAGTAGGAGTAGGGGAGTGGGGAAGGAGAAGGGAGAAGGGAAGGACTGGGGAGAGCTTGGGGGAGTGGGAGGGTAGAGATGGAGGAAAGGTGGATATTGGAGAAGGGAATAAGATATCTACATTATTGGAGTCATTTTAGGACTGGTAAGATACTTGGCTCTAGAGGAGATCCCAGGTATCCACAGGGATGTCCCCAGCTAGCTCCTTGGGCAGCAGAGGAGAGGGTGCCAGAACTAGCATTGTCCCATAGTCACACTGATGATGAATATGTTGATTACCACCATAGAAATTTCGTCCAATGGATGGAGATAGAGACAGAGACCCACATTCAAACCAGAGCAATGGATTGAGCTCCCAAGGTCCAGTCGAAGAGCAGAAGGTGGGAGAAGATGAGCAAGGAAGTTAGGACCGTGAGGGGCTGGACCACCCACTGAGACAGTGTACCTGATCTAATGGGAGCTCACCAAATCCAGCTGGACCGGGACTGAATGAGTATATGATCTAAATGTGGCTGCCAATGAGGGCAGACTGAGAAGCCATCAACAATGACACTAGGACCTATCTCCTCTGCGTGTATTATCTTTTTGGGAACCTAGTCGATTTGGATGCATACCTTCCTAGGCTGGGATGGAAGGGGGAGGGCCTTGGACTTCCCACAGGGCTGGGCACCATGCCTTCCTTTAAGGAAGCAGCAGGAGGGAGGAGGGGGGAGCGGGAGGAGACTGGGAGAAGGGGAGGAAATGTAAATTTTTTTTGAATGAAAAAAATAAAAGAATATGAAAAAAAAGAAAACTCAAAATTGAAAAAAAAGAAATTTACTACTATAGAAGTTTTCTAAAATATATACATATATGAAAGAAATGTAGTTACTTTATAATGGAGGAGACAAGGTATCATGTTATATGATATCAAGTAAAATCCCTAGTACCAGGTACCAGTGCTACTGGTTACCTTCCACAATCTGGAGGTACACTACTTACTTATGTCATCAAACATGGAGAAGCTTCACCCCTACTGACTACTGTTCATGATGCTAGAAAATACTCTATACATACTGCCAGAGGAATCTCACCTAGCTACAAAACCCCGCAACCTACAACAATAACCTACCATCAATACTGGCATAATAGTGCCACAAATATTATGGGAGTAACCAACCACTTTAGAAAATAAACCAGACTTAAGGCCCACTCTGAGATGGACCCATATCTGACACTGCTGAAATAGTCAAGAACTTGAGACTAAATAGGTCATGGACTACTAATATTATTCTGCTAAGTGAGTATAGCAAAAAAAAAAAAAAAAGATTCCTAATCATGTTTTGCTATACCTATAGACCTGTGCATGACTCAACCCTCATCAGGGAAGTTTCTTGTAGTAGATGGTAACTAACATAGATACCCACAACTGGACAATGTGTGGAGCACTCAGTCCTAAATGGAAGGCCTTTACCAGGCCCCTCCCCCAAAGGTCAAGGATTTATGTGGAAGAGGAGGGAGAAAGATTGTAAGAGCCAAAGGTAGTAGATGACTCCAAGGCAACATCTTTAGACTAACAGAGCTGATATACATCTGAACTTACAGAAACCATTACAACACACACAAAACTTGCACAAGAGCAAGCCAGACAGAATGCCAGCATGTATAAGGGTCCCACCCCATCTATGAATATATTTGCAATTGACACCTGCTGGGAAAAACTAGTGTTCTCCAGTGTAGTGACACCAGTATACCAACTACACTCAAGGAAGGCCCTATGATCAGGAGTGGTGGCCAACACAGAGTAGATTCCATGGTTTTTGTGTGCTTTTGCTATTTTTTTTGTCTTCCTGATCTTTCTGTCTTAATTTTGGATTTTTTTGGGAGTAGGAAGAGTATAAAGTTGGGGGTGGGGAGGATCTAGGCATTGGAAGGAGGGAAAGAAGATAATCACAATATATAATGTGAAAACTTCTAAGCCAGTAAATAAAAAGTAAGAAGAGCAAATAATAATATATCCTTAAGCTAATGGTCTATTATAAAAATCTAATGTTTAAATTCTTTAATATGCCCAATAATGAAATTAGTTACATTACTGTGGAAAATATGCCTGACCTTCTTCCTGGTTCCCAGACATACAGCTCCTGGCACATGAATAGCATTAGTACGCTTACTTTAGTCCTAAGTGCCTTTCTTTCAAGTAACTTGAGTGCTTAAATATATGTTAAATCTCTTAATTTAACTTCAACTCTTCGTCATGAAAAAAAGAAAAGATTGGGGGCTGGAGAGATGGTCCAGTACTGCTCTTTCAGAGGTCCAGAATTCGATTCTCAGAACCCACATGGAGCTAACTGCCTGAGAAACATTCACCTCAGTAATGTATGTTCAAAATGTTTATTGCTTTACAATATAAAATTCTAGAGTCATACTTCTGGAGGGAATTTATTATAAGTGCTGTTTTTACTGTTTTTTGTTTGTTTGTTTGTTTTTGAGACAGGCTTTCTCTGTGTATCCCTGGCTGTCCTGAAACTTATTCTGTAGAACAGGATAGCTCGGAACTCAGATCTGTCTGTCTCTGTCTCCCAAGTGCTGGGGTTAAAGGGATGTGCCACTAAGCTGGGCAGCCGTGGCACACACCTTCAATCCTAGCACTTGGAAGACAGAGGCAGGTGGATCTCTGTGAGTTTGAGATCCAGCCTGGTCTACAAGAGCTAGTAAATAAATAAATGAATGAATGAATGAATGAATGAATGAATGGATGTGCCACCATGTCAGGCATGCTTTACTGTTCTGTTCTTTTGTTTTTTGCTTTGGTTTTTGTTGTTGTTGTTTTGAGTTTTTGTAATGAAGAAATCCAAACCAACCTGAATCTTACTTTTTTTTTTTCTTAAATTTGTTTATGGCTGCCAAAGCATTTTTTGTTTGTGTTTGACAAGGAGGGCAAGGGGTGATGTTTCAGTAATGAACATTCTGCAGGGAAGGTTCTCTGAGTCATGAGATGGCCTGAAACTCACTCTGAGACCAGGCTGGCCTCAAACTCACAGATGTTCACCTGTCTTGCCTCCAAGTGCCAGGATTAGAAGCAAGTGCTGTCATGCCTAGCTATCTTTTTCAATATACAGGCAAGAAGGAGAGAGACAGATTCTAATTTTCTCTGTGTACTCTCCAAGAAGATCAGTCTTAGATACTCTTTTTTTTTTAATTTACTGCTCATTAAAAAATAACAGTAAACACAATCTACCTATTCTAAATGGTTAGTACAGAGTATGTGACAGATCTCAGAGGATTCTGTAAACTATGACCATTTACTTATTTTATAGATGAAAAGACAATTTTGTGGGATTGGTTCTCTTTTCTGGATTTCTGGGACCAAACACAGGCCGTCAGGCTTGGCAACAAGTGCTCCTACCGGCTGAGTTAGCTCACTGGCACCATAACAAGATTTTGTTTGTTTTTGTTTATTTCTTTTAAAACAGGATCTCACTGTGTAGTCCTGGCTAGTCTGAAACTCTATGTAGATGGGGTTAGTCTTGGACTTACAGAGCTCCACCATCCTGTGCTTCCAGAGTGCTGGCATTAAAGGTGTGCTCCACCACCGCCCAGCCAGATGAAAACTTAAAGACTGAAGAGTTGGTTGGCATTAGTCTAGGGTTAGACACGTTTTTGTAAACAAGATAGCTGTAGAACACAGACACACCCAGTTTAAGCACTGTCTCGAATAGCTCTTCTGCTACAACGACATTGCTGAACAGTTGCCAGGACCTAGGCAGGATGTTACAATATTACTATCTAGCCAATACTACAAGTCTGCCACTTCTTTTCCAAACTTAGACCTCTTTAAGCATCTTAATTTTTCATGCTACAAAAGACAACTTCTACACTGTTTTACTAAAGCCTATTACAACCACCCCTCTCTCTGAATAACAAACAGTAAAAATCTTTAGGTGAAACTAGCTGTTTCACTAGGCAAAAGGCCTAGACTTTCCTGAAGCCTCATTCTCCAGGTTTTCTACCTTGAGAGTTTGGCACAATCTAGAAAGAGGTACTCTGCTTTTTGATTAAAGCAAACTAAGATATATCTTGCAGTTCTTCAAATTAAATACCTTTGGCATTTAATAATTGACATGACTAGGATAACTTAACATAATTATGTTAAATGCACTTTGGCTCCTTACTTCTGAAAGCATGTTCTCCAGAGACACAGGATCCATCCTGCTGTAGACATTCCATAGACTCAAACTCACATCCTGCAACTGTAACGAAGGGCAAAACATTGAAATAATTAAGTCAAATCACTAGGGCAGCCAATTCTCATCTTCTGATCTTCAAAAATTACCACCTTTGTATAAATGGTGTTACTAGACTAAAAACTGAATTATTTATATTATTGGTGACATTGTATTATTTATAAATTATTAATTCTTGTTGACTGTATTTATTATTATTAAACAAGGCTTTATTAACACCATTAGAATAAACCAAACTCTTATTATATTAGATCCTATACAAATTAATAAATGTTTTCTCATTCAAAGAAATTATTTTCAGAATCTTCAGTATATCATCTGATTACATTCAATGATGGCACATACAAATTTAAACTTACATATACACATTGTTTTTTCTTTGTAATTTTAATTAAAATAATACATGCTTATAACTTAAAAAAACAAACAGTACAAAAGGCTTATAATAAAAAATTTGACTCCTACTTTAATCTTCTGGAAAGCCCATTAATCTCACTCAGAAACAACTACTTAGAGCTTTTGTCTTTTTTGTTATTTATGTTTATACTTTGACATATGTTCCTTTCACTATTTATCAATTTAGAAGTTAAGTATTAACTTATGCAAAGATGCAGGTCTTCTCTATCATCTCACCCCACACTTTTTCTCTATACACACATACTCTAATATCACTTTTTTGGCTACATCATTAGCTGTTTATAGCACTGTACGAGTATTATCATACATATTACCATAATATTAGGTAAAGTACACTTCTATCCTCATCACCTCATCAGGTCTACTAACTTCTCTGTTTTTTTCAATAGCATAATCTTTGTTTGCTTTGTTGTTGTTGTTTTTCGAGATAGGGTTTCTCTGTAGCTTTGGAGCCTGTCCTGGAACTCATTCTGTAGACCAGGCTAGTCTTAAACTCACAGAGATCCGCTTGCCTCTGCCTCCCGAGTGCTGGGATTAAAGGCATGCACCACCATCACTTAGCTGTTAGCTGTTAGGTTTTTTGGTGTTTTTTTTTTTTTGTTTGTTTGTTTTTTTGAGACAGGGTCTCACTCCATGAGTTCTGGCTGGCCTAGAGCTTGCTTTGTAGCCTGGCTGGTATGACCTCATAGGTCTACCTGTCTCTACCATCAGAGTGCTGGGATTAGCAACTCAACCCTAAACTTCTTACTCCAGGATCACCCCCACCTCCACAGTTTACTACTGGGCAGTACAACATCTCTAAACTCTAGGAAGCATGTTCTTCTTGCACTTCTCTCAAGGCCAAATGTTTGGGGGTGGGAGAAGACAAAATCACCTCTGAGATTCACTCTGATATCCAAGTAATCTACAGTTTTCTTCAGCCTACTGAACTTTATTATGTGAAGAGAACAGACTCTTCAAGAGCACGCTGATCTATGTTTCCATCCCAGATGCTCTGGTCTTTGGTACTCTGATGAATTTTATCTCATTTTATTTTGTTTTTCAAGATAATGTCTCTCTATGTAGCCTAGGCCAAGGAGACCTTGCTGTTTTAGTTTGAATATGAAATATGCTGAACACACATCAGTAGGTGACAGTGCTGTTTTGGAAGGTGGTGGAAACTTCAGGAGGTAAGGTCTATGAGGAAGGAAGTAGGTCACTGAGGACATGCTTTTGAAGGCCCCTTCCTCACCTCTGCTTCTGTGTGCCATGAGATCCCATTGTCAGGATGCTCTCCCTCACCACAGACCAAGGATTCTGAATTCAAAGTTATGGAAACTCTGGCCCAATAAATCTTCCTTTGATTGTTTCTATCAATGTGATATTTTGTCACAGTGATGAAAAGTTTAACTACCACACCAGCAGCCCTCCTGCCTCAGACTCCAACTCTTGGGATTACACACATCTATCACCATGTACAATTTACTAAATCTTTTTCTTGTTGATTTTTTTTTGTTTTTGGGATGAGCTCTCTTGTAGTCCATACTGGCTTGGAACTCTACAGAGTCAAGGATGGATGACCCTTAATTTCTGATCCTCCAGCTTCCACCATCTCCTTAGTGCAACCATACCTAGTTCTATGCTTTGCGCATGCTAGACAAGCATTCTCCTGACAAATTACAACTTCAGCCTTAGATTTTTTTCGTAAGTATTATTCCAATTTCAATTGAAGATCTTACATTTGTTCGTGTCTATTTTTATTTAATATTTGCTGATAATATCCTTTCTTTAGGGAGCTTGTCACTGTAAACTTAACATTGCCAGGTCACAGTTTTAGCATCTTAATGGTAAGAAGGAAGCTAGAGCCAAGGAAGAACTTTTTTCCTGTTGCTTTAAGGAAGGAGAAGTTCTCTACAATCATGATTCAGTTTAGCTCAACCTAAAAGTCAAGAAAAAGCTATGGTGGGTGAGGCTTCCTTCCTCATGCTGGCATCATATCAGGGACACAGGCTCTCTGAATTGATGACTTTTTTTGGGTATGGGCATGCACTCAGTTTATACAAGCAGGCATGAAACTAGTGATCTTCCTGACTTGGCTTCGTGACGGCTGGAATTACAGACATACAATATGTTTGGCTAAGACAGTGATAGTAAGATTTTGCTGTGGAATAATCCTTCTCTACATTGTAAATATGCACTACTCTTGCAGGTAGTCAGGCAGGAAGTTAGGTGGGAAAGCCAAACAGAATGATGGAAAGAAGGAAGATGGAGACAGAGGGGTCGCTAGCCAGATGCAGAGGGAACCGGAGATGAATGTGCCATGCTAATAAAGGTACTGCCACATGGCAGAGCGTAACAAGGAATATGTGTTAACTTAAAATGTAAAAAGCTAGTTAGTAATAAGCATGAGCTATCAGCTGAGCATTTACAATTAATATAAGTCTCTGTGTGATAATTTGGAAGCAGCTCATAGGATAGGAAAACTCTGCCTACATACGACATTTAATGCAGTATACGTACATCCACATAAAGCCTGGGAAAGTGCAAAAAAATGGGGGGGGGTTCTAAAGTTGGGTATAGATGGCACACACCTTTAATCCTAGCACTTGGGAGGCAGAGATAGGTGAGTCTCTGTGAGTTCAAGGCCAACCTGATCTACAAAAAGAGTTCCAAGACAGTCAGAGATGATACACAGAGACTCCCTGACTCAAAAAAAGGTGATAGGGTGGGGATTCTAGACACATAAAAATGAAGCCAAGACCAGCTTCCCAGTTCATGTCTCTCATGCAGGTTGTGGTACAGAGATGTGTCCCCTGGCTGTAGTCTGCTGACATGGTGAGTTCCACAGTCTCTCACAGGGGCCACAGTACAAAGAGGCTTCTCTCAGCTGCCTGTGGCTTGAGAGCTCTACCATCATGCTACAGGTAGGTATAGGGTTTTGCTCATGCAGACAGAAAAGGTTACAGATACATAGTAAAGACAGATCCAGCCTGAGAAAGCCTCTGAATGCATCCCAGTACATTTGAAGATGTACATTGGAGAGAGAAAGGAGAAAGAACATATATAGTTTTAGACCTGGAGAGTAGTTTTAAAATAATGTCCTTAAAAGTAGAGTAATAAGAAAATAATAAGCTATGTAAAGATGGAAAATACATAGTCTGGATACTGTATGTTACTGTGTTGTCTTTGAATTTTTTGGTTGCTAAGAGAAACACTAGATTATGAAAATTGATTAATTAAACCAATCTATATATTTTATAAATATCTTGACTTCAAAATTTAAGTCAAAAAGTAAGTTACTTTGGGGGAGAGGTTGTTTTTATTTCCACAGGAAATGAGAGGCTATGGATTCATTCTGGGTTAAAGAAAATCAGGTATGATAAAAGAAGACCCCCTGAAATACTAACTACAGACATAAAAAGACAAACCTAAAGGAACTATAAGACATACATGTGATGTATATTTCACCTGCTCAAACACATAACAAAAAAATCATCTTTGGCTGACTTATATACAATACACAGTTTATACTTATATTAATAGATAAGTATGCTACCTTTAAAAGTTTATATATTTTCAGAGGAAAGGGACCAGATACCAATAAAAACTGATGGCCCAATTGGTCCAGCATCCAGAACAGCTTTTAGGCTGCTCACTGAGATGATCCATCCTCACAGAAGTCTATAGCCAACCAAGACTTAACAATTATTCCAAATTTTCTCAGAGTCCAAAGATTACCAGCATCCCCAAACAATAGGAAGTAGTCTAGAGAACTACATTCACATTCTCAAAACAATGGACTAGGGATGTTTGTCTTTGTTTAGAGGGGGGTTGGTTACAAATTATTATGGATCATGGTAAGAAAAAATAACCAAAGGAGTTAGATTCAGAGATCTCTTTCTAAAAGAAGAAAGGGAGATATGATATGGAAATGAAAAAATCAACTCCTAGTCATAAATATTTTACATTGATAAGGATTTTGTCTTACTGACAAATTTAAAGTTAATTGTGTTATACTGTATGTATATTTAAATATATATTTAAATAATAAATAAAGTATTTATTATTAAATATTCTTATTTAAGGTATTGTCTTTATGCAGATAATTTAAAAATGCAATGCATAATTAAGAAATACAGATTGATAGTCATCTATAATAGTGAAACTTATAGTCAGGTATGTTTTCAAGGTCATACACAGACATATTTAGATAGATGGTCTTCAAACACTTCAAAGATATACATAATATGGCATTTTATATGCTTACACATCTGCTCTTGGAAGCACCAATCTACTTCAGAGAAGACGATGGGCATTAAAGAAACTCCATAAGGAGTTTGCATTCTTTATGCCAAAAGCTAGTCATGTGGGCAAAGAACTTACCCTTTATGGCAAAAGCTAGTCATGTGGGCAAAGAACTTACCCCTGCTAGGCCTGTAGGCCAGAGTTGGATGCCCTAATGTTACAGAGAAATTTGGGGTGACTGTCCAGGCACAACATGTCCCTGTCATCAGGTAACATTTCACCCTTCTGGGGTCTTTGACAAAGAAGACTAGAGGTTCATAGTTATAATTTTTCTTAGATAAATGGTAAAAGATAAATTAGATGTGAAACTTTAGACTCATTAAGATAGGACAGATAATTTTCTCTAATTTGTCAAATACAAATGAACTGGGTATTGTAACTGTAATTCTTTTTTTTTTTTTTTTTTTTTGGTTTTTCGAGACAGGGTTTCTCTGTGGCTTTGAAGCCTGTCCTGGAACTAGCTCTGTAGACCAGGCTGGTCTTGAACTCACAGAGATCCGCCTGCCTCTGCCTCCTGAGTGCTGGGATTAAAGGCGTGCATCACCACCGCCCGGCATTAACTGTAATTCTTAATAGCTGTTTTTGTTGTATATAACTTTACTATCATAAAGTTAAAACCTTTTTTAAGTAGACAAAAGGGGAAGTGCTGTGGAATAATCATTCTATACACTGTGAATATGTTTTACTTTCACTGGTTAATAAAAAGCTCACAGGCAGGTAGCTGGGCAGAAAGTTAGGTGGGAAAGCCAAACTGAGAATCATAGGAAGGAGGGCAGAGACAGGGATCGCCAGTCAGACACAGAGGGAACAGGAGATGAATGTGCCATGCTAATAAAGGTGCCATGTGGTAGAGCACAAATAAGAAATATTTATTATCTTATATAAGATCTAGTTAGTAATAAGCCTGAGTTATCAGCTGAACATTTACAATTAATATCCGCCTCTGTATGGTAATTTGGAAGTGGCTCCTGGGACACTCCACCTACAAGATTTATAGTCTTATATGATATTCGCCATTTCCTTCAATGGCCCATCCCACCCCTAAAAGCAAGATCCCACAATAAAGATATTAACCCTTCAAAGGTTTCAGAGGGAGGGAGTATTTTCCCTTGTGAATATGACTTCACAGTATGAAACATCTAAGGCAAGAGCCATAAAGCCTGTCTCACTTGGACTGTATCAATGGTGTGCCACTTTTTAATGTCACTCCAGGCACAGTACAGGTTAGGAGCACAGGCTCTAAGGCCAGATCATCTGGGCCTGGCCCCAGCCCTGTCACTCACTCACTAGCTCTGTGTCTTTGGGAAAATTTATTTAATCCCTCTGTTGGAGAGACACAAAACAGTACCTACCCCAGAGAGTCACTGTTCAAATTAAATCACTTTATATACGCCTTTAATCTCAGCCCTCGTGAGGCAGAGGCAGGCAAACGGATCTCTTGAGTTCAAGGTTAGCCTGGTCTACAAAGTCAGTTCTAGGACAGTCAGGGCTACACATAGAGAAACCCTGTTTTGAACCCCTCCCCCACAAAAAAAAAACCCAGAAAAGATAAAACAAAAATAACCATTATTGTAAAATGGTTTCCTTTTTTTCTACTATGGCCTGATTCCCTCCAAGTTCCTTTTGAATTTGTAGACACTTCAAGGGCAACTCCCAAAGCCTTATTTTCACACTGTAACTATAGTAACCCTAACCTAACAGAAAGGTAAAGTTCACAGATAGCCTTAGAGAGCATGGTATCCTGCTAGGCAAGTCCCCACACATTTCCTCAGGATGTTAGACCTTTGACTTGCTTCTATATGTACTATTTCAACAAGATGTCCCCATTTCTAGCATGACAATGCTTCCCCTCCCTGGTTTTCTGTTGGGTCATGTCATATCAGTTGGGGTCCCCTGGAGTCAAACAGATGCTTTCTGTCACCAGGCCATCCCCACTAACCTGTACTGTGAATGAGTGTCATTTTCTAGACTCGCTCTCTCCCATTAATCTATCTCAACAGATATTTATTGGTCATCTCCAAGATGCAAAAAATAAATAAAAACACTGTGCTGGTGTGAAAAGTCCTTCTGTATATGTATTGCTTTTATTGGTTAATGAAAGAAGCTCCTTCGGCCTATAGCAGAGCAGAAAATAGCCAGGCTGGAAGAGATGTATGCAGAGAGAGTAGGCGGAGTTAGAGAGACACCATGTAGCTGCCAAAGGAGACAGAGCATCCCTGGAACCTTGCTGGTAAACCACGAGCTTCGTGGTAAAATATAAAATAATAGAAATGGGTTAATTTAAGATGTAAGAGCTAGCTAGAAATACGCTTAAGCTACTAGCTTAATATACTTAATTATAGTATTGCAAATAATATAGTTTCTATGTGATTATTTCAGGTCTGGGTGGCAGGGAACGAATGAACAGTTTCTGCCAACACTGTGCACAGGCCATCTCTTTCAAAGCCAGGCATGGTGATACCCTTAATCCCAACACCTGGAAGGCAGAGACTGGCAGATCTCTTACGGGTTCCAGCCAAGACTACATAGTAAGATCTTCTTTTTTAAAAAATTCATGTTCACTTTGTGACAATAACCAAACATACTAGTTTTCATACATACCTCGTATTTCATGGTAAAAAATCCATCTCCTCCAATGCCTTCAAGTGCAAAGGCCTGTACAATTGGCCACTTTTCTACCACAAACATATCAAATATCTGCAAGTGACCTAGAAGAATCACATACACCAACACATATCAAATACAATCTTGGACATAACAGTTCAAACCCAATCTCATGTGTTAGGCAAGCATCATTTCTTAAAAATATACCAGGACTTCCTCTAGCAAATGAGTATGAACAGATAAGAGAGTTAGACATTGAAACTAGAACTATAATGCAAAATTCAAGAAAATTAAAACACAGTCAAATAATATAAATCCGGACTTCTCTGTAACACATGCTTGCATTTTAGTTTTCCATAGAAAGTGAGCTGAGCAGCAGTGGTGCAGGCCTTTAGTCCCAGCACTCAGCAGACAGGTGGACCTCTGGAGTCGAGGCCGGCCAGGTCTACAGAGCTACTCCTAGGCAAGGAGTGGCTACAGTAAGACCCTGTATCAAAACAAAACAAAACAAAACAAAATAAAACAAAATGGGTGTCCTTTATGTAATAATAATTTCAATATTCAGTGTTTTTTTTTCTTTCTACAATATTACCACTAGTAAACTTGTTGATTTTTCCCTTGTATTCCATGTCCTATAAGCATTTTTGTTTGTTTGCTTGTTTGTTTGAGACAGGGTCTCTATGTAGCCTTGGCCAGCCTGGAATCCACTATGTAGACCATACTGGCCTTACACTTTTACACAGTCACCTACTTCTGCCTCTCAAGTGCTGGGATTAAAGGTGCATGCTACCACACCCAGCAAAAAGATTTATTTTAACTCATGTGTATATATGTGTGGGTATCCACGGAGCCAGATCCCCTGGAACTGGAGTTACAAGCAGTTGTGAGCTACCTGATATGTATGGCTGCCAACAACCAAACTCAGGTCCTTTGAAAGACCAGCACATGCCCTTGGCCATCTTTCTTACCTCATAAGCATACTTTTTAAATAGCTAGTCAAACTACAATTTCCTATTATGAAGATACATCATATCTGTACTCTAAGTAATAAATGATACAGACTAGATATTAATTATGCTAAATCCCTTATAAGTTCTCCTTGACTATACGTAGCCTTGGTATGTTACTGTGGTAACTTCACAGTTATGAACAGAAGCTTATATAGGAGTGTCCCTAAATTTCATTCTGGTTGATCCTTTGCCTTAGTGAAAATGGGTCAAATGGTTTTCTAGCCAAATATCTACCACGAAAGAGATAGGGGTATTCAACCTGCATACCATCCAAGCAAATTTCTTAAATGGTTATGTTAGATACTCACCTTGGGAGCTGTAAGGAATACCAATTCTACTGCAGTCTCGAACCATGTCCACAAAACTGGAAATCTTAAATTCTTCTGCTGCTTCCTCATCTTCATACTAAAAAGAGAAATTAAAAGATGAGCTTTGATAAGATACATCAGTAAAAGTTTCACATTATCACTGTACAGCCTCAGTTGTTGTCTTAAATGACAACTAGGGAAGGATGGGCTGTACAGTCAATCTCTCCTATTTACTGTCAACTAGGGAAGGATGGGTTAGAAAGTCAACCTATCCTGTTTGTTGTCAAAGGTTGTCTCCATTTCTTCATCTCACAAACAAAAATCACCCCTAAATGGATTAACTGAGACTTAAATGGAAGAGATAAGAACTGTTCCTCCAAGTTCCCCCAACAAACACATGGAAAGAAAAGGTCTTAATCAATGCTGGGTAGAAACTGCCATGACATTACAGGCAGAAAAATCCCAGTTTTCTTTCTAGAAGGAACCCAAAGGGTTTTTTTTTTCTACTTGAAATAGACACTAAGAACCTAGACATAAATGTCACAAAGTTTAAGAAATTCTAAGCTTTGTAGGCATGTCCAGTCTCTTGACACTGTAACTCTACTTTGTCATCTATACTTTAGACTCACTCAAAAATTGTATTATCAAATTATATGAAAAAATAATAATCTTCCTGGCTGGTGGAACATGCCTTTAATCCCAGCACTTAGGAGACAGAGGTCAGTAGAGGCCCATCAAGGTTACACAGTGAGACTCTGTCTCAAATAAAACAAATAAATAAAAATAAAGTAAGATCCTATAACTATTTAAATAAGCCTACAACTTTGTGTTGAGTGACATTTGCAGCTATCCTTGCCTGCTCCAGCCCTGAATCTGGAGGTTGGAAAAGCCTGCAGGGGCAGTCCCTGAGCATGGGACAGAATAGGTGAGGACAGGCAGGTCAGGACGGTGGGCTCAGAAGCCCAGTGTAAAAGCTCTTCTGTCTCCACCAGGTAAACAAAAGTAAAAAAAAGCTTTTTACTTGAATATTCACTTCTGTGTGACCATATTCCCACAATGGATCTGTGGTGTTTGCTAAGGGGCTTCTGGTCCAAACTGACACTTTGCTGAATGAAGTAGTTAGCCTGTCTTCCCTCCTCACCTCATTTCCGGTCATGCAGTGGAAATGCAGGTTTCTCCAATGTGCTACATAAGGCAAAAGGTATCCATAGTTGATAGGATTACAGTACAGATGCACACTATCTGATTTAATCAATATAATCACATCTGTAAGAAAAAAAGCAAAACACAAAATTGTCAAAGGCTTTCCCTTCAGACAGTTTCTGCCCAGAAAATAGTAACTTCCACTAATGCCTAATGAATTGTAGTTCAGTAATTCAGGGTTGCATGGCCAGGCCCTAGGTTCATTTCTAGTATAACAAACAAACAAATCCCAAAACCAAACATACAGCTATTTCAAAAACAATGTAACAAAAGTCTAAATGTATAATTATTTAACCAAGCAGTAGTCAAGTGTGAACAGTAAGGATTTTTTAGTGTTGCTGCAATGCTCTTCCTATGATGGCCTCCTAGATATGACAGTATGTGCCCAAAATAGGTCAAAAGAGCAGACTTCATTACCTGAAGCAGTGTACTGCAAAGTTCAACAAATCAGAACTGTGGTGCTGATTAACTGATTATTACTGATTATTTACTGATTAACTGATGACAGAGTGGCTGCATTACTGAAGGTTGATCTAGAGCAACACAGGTCCTAGGCAAGCACTCACCATACTAAATTGCCTCAGCAGGCCTTCCACTCAGTCCTCAGCACAGGGAGGCCTTGAACAATACTCCTGTCTCAGCCTCCCAAGCAGCTGTCATTCAGAACTATGACACCAGGCCTGGCTTCTTTTTCAGGCTACACAGACCTGGCTGACCTGGAATTCACTGTGTAGACCAGGTTGGCCTTGAATTTACAGCATTCCTCCGCCTCTGTCTCCAAAGTGCTGGGATTTCAGATAGGCATCATCACACCTGGCTTTACAAAATACTTCAATGAGGAGGTAAGTATCAAACGGAAATACCACGGCTACTGAGTCAAGAAACAGCACCAAACAGCACCAAAAGCAGGAACTCCACACTAAAACCAGTGTCTAAAATCCCTGGCCAGAAGTTCACTTGGCTCCAGGCAATTGTGAGTCTGGACACTGCCTGTCAGTCTTAGGAAAGGTTACTGTGTACAGCAGTGAACTCTGCACACAGGAAAGGCTGGAAGGAAGGAAATGCAAGCAAGTGAAAGAGCTTCTGGAAACATACCAACAGACAGTAGATTTAGAACAGTCATCAACATTGGTAGATCAAGTAAATAAGGAAATCTCAAGGGTGCAAAGAAATCCAGGCAAATTCAAGATCCCTGAGAGAGGGTAATGGAATAGGGCAGAATTACTAAAGTAGCCTGGGCATGGAAAATGAAAGCAGCCATAATTCCAAAAGAAAAGCAGGCTTTATTCCATGGCTCCTGTGACAGCAGTACCACTAGACTTCTTTCTAACAAGACTAAGCTAGGACTTGCTGGAAGTAAGAAAAGTGCAGAGGAAGAAACAACCCTCTCTTATGTCTCAGTACTGGGTTTCGTCACATCTCACCACCCCCAGAGCCCCGTAGACTACCTGCTAAGGGAGAAATTTTGTGATACCTGAAAGTGTGAGGCACCCATCATATACCACACATGATCTACTATACACCACACATACTATACACTGAAGTGTAACTGTAAAGACTTAGGATCCAAAAACAAACAAACAAACAAAAAAAACCCCACAAATGTATCATAACAACTGCTAACAAATTTTGTACTCTCAATAGACTGATATTTAACAGAGTTAAACAGATAAAAAGAAGAAGAAAATATGGCCAGGTGTGGTGACTTTAATCATTTAATCCAAGCAATGGGGGGGCAGGCAGAGGTATGAGAATCTCTGTGAGTTCAAGGCCAGCATGGTCTTTATACATAGTGAGACTCTATCTCAAAAGAAGAAAGAGGAGGAGGAGGAATGAAGCAGGGAAGCTGGACATGATGGCGAGTGCTTATGATTCAAGTTCAAGGACGATACCCTGATTTAAATAGAGACAGTGGTATGAAAAAAAATTCCTCCCAAAAGGACAGCAGCAGGAGAATGAGAAGAAGCAGGAGGACAAGGAAGAGGAGGAAAGGACAAAGGATGGTAGTGCTGGCCAGTGTGGAGAACAAGCTTTCAATCACAGAATTCTGTGAGTTTGAGGCCAGCATAGTCTACACAGTCTGTGCCAGGACTGCCAGAGCCACATAAAGAGAACCTGTCTTAACAACAACAACAACAATAATAATAATAGTAGTAGTAGTAGAATTATGTAAAATACTTTTGAAAATGTCTGAAAAGTAAGTATCTCACGTTGGCCTTTTTATGCTCATAAAGTTAAAGGTAGAAGCATGCTAGTTGTGGTGGCCTGTGCCTTTAGTCCTAGCACTTAGGAAACAGAGGCAGGAGGATCTCTGTGAATTCGAGTTCTCTGAGTTTGATGCCAGTGTGGTCTACATAACAAGTTCCAGGACAGCCAGGACTACATCGTGAAGCTCTGCTTCAAAAATTAAAAGAGGAGGAAGAAGAGAAGGAGGAGGAGGAGAAAGAGGAGGAGGAGGAGTAGAGGTGGAAGAGGAGAAGGGGGGAGGAGGGGAAGGAGGAGAAGCAGCAACAGCAGCAACAATCTGGTGATTTTAGCTTTCAAACTATGTGGATATAAAAATGACTTTACTAATTTGGAGAAAAACGCTTATTTGCTAAGTATCCACTGTGACAAATGACAGGATAAAGCCAAAAAACAAGAAAAAGAAAAAACACATCTTTGGGAATTAAGCACTTTCCTTAATTTTAGTACTGAAATGTCCCTTGTAACTATGGTTGCAGTGAAATGTGTAGCAAGTACAAGCTTCCAAAATAAATTCTGACCAGAACATTACATTTAAGGGAAGATATTTTATATTTGAGATGTTTACTTTATCTTATTTGTATGGGTGTTTTGCTTACATGTATGTCTGTGTCTCACTTGTGTGCTTGGTACATGCTGAGAAGCCAGAAGAGGGCCTCTGATCCCCTGGGACTGGAGCTGTAGACACCTGAATTCTCATATGGGTACAGGGAATTGGATCCAGGTCCTCTAGAAAAACAGTCAGTGTTCCTAACCACTGAGCCCTGTCTCCAGACCCTTGAAAGAAATTTTATTTTATTCAAGCCCTGCCTGTCTTAGAACTCACTCTGTAGACCAGGCCAGTCTTAAACTCACTGAGATCCACCTGCCTCTGTTTCCCAAATGCTGGGATGAAAGGCCTGAGAGACATCTTGCCTGGCCAAGAAATTTTAAATCAAAATCTGAAACAAACAAATAAATGAATTAAAAAACAACTGATGGTGTCTCCTAGTAATGTCAGAAGCTACATCCATAAAAGTCTCACCAGTATGACCACCCAAACAAGAGTTGAACAAGGACATTATCAATAGACATGTCCAAGTGGACAGGGAAAAGCCCTTGAAGCCTCAACTCTACACAAAGAACTACAAGCAACTGAGAAATGCTGGGAGCAGGAGAGGTGGCCTTCCAGGGAAGAGCACACCAATTGGTTGTCCAGCGACAAATGGTCAGCCCTAAAAACATATGTACAAGTGACATTATATGAACTGAGAAGATTATATGCAGGAATATATATGTATATACACTCAATAATAATTAAAAAAGAGGCCATGAATTTGAAGGGAGGGGGAAGGACATACGAGGGTTTAGAAAAGTGGTTCTCAACCCTCCTAATGCTAAGACCCTTTAATACAGTTCCTCGTGTTGTGGAAAACCCCAACCATAAAATTATTTTCACTGCCATTTCATAACTGTAGTTTTGCTACTGTTATGAATCCTAATGTAAATATTTTTTGGAGGGTTGCCAAAAGGGTCACGTCCCACAGGTTGAGAACTACTGGTTTAGAGGGAAGAAAGGGAAGGAAAAATGTTATAATATTATTTTAGTATCAAAAATTAAAAAGAACCAATGAAGATAACAATGGTGGCTCATACGTGTAAACCTAGCACCCAGGAAGCTGGAAGCACTGTGGACCTGAAGCCAGTCTGAGTACAGAGAGACAGAAATATGAAAGAAGGAAGGAAAAGGAAGAAAGGATATGAACAGAGAGTAATTTCAGTCTTCTTTTTCTATATTCGTAACAACAAGGACAGCTTTAACTAAACTATGGATCGACAGTATGGGGGACTTTAGCATGACAGAATTTTCAAATAAATAGTCTATGACTCAGAACTAGTGACAATTTAAGTGAGATAATTCTTCATCGTGTAATTGAGGCTTTTTGTGCATTTTGAGATGTTTAGCAGCATCCCTGGCATCCACTAGATGCCAGTAGTACCATGGACCAAACCACTGCCATCAAAAATGTCTTCAGACATTGCTAAATGTCCCCCAAGGAACAAAAATGCCCCCCAGCTGAGAACCACTATACTCAAGTGAGATCATCTGACATCAAATGTTTGCTTTCATGCCCTCCCCAGCTGCCCTGCAAAAGTGTCTTGTCTCTTGTCCAGTTTCACTTGTTTGCTGTATGTCTTCTGACTCATCTCACATACAATTTATAATGCTCAGTATATGATATCAGAGATAGCTCCTGGGCAACAGCCCACAGCAGCATCAACACAAGCAGTGTCTCCAAGCCAGAGAAGGCAGACTGCAGGCAGAAAGCCTGCATTGTATAAAGTCACACGAAAAACAATTCCCAAGGACAGCAGGACAATAGGCCCTTGTTCCTCAGCTAACCATCCACATGAAGTGTTCTTCCTCACAAGAGCAGCTTACAAGAACAAATCATCCTTGCCTCAAAGCTCAAAGTGCTTTCAGTGGGCAACAGCACACAATCTAAACCTTTGGTGAAAAGCAGCAGCAGGCAATACTAAGAAAAACTAGTACACTGCCAAGAGATAATGCCAAACCCTGATGTCAGCTTTTGGTCTCAAAGATGATTTGCCCAGTAAATGTATTCTGGAACCTGCTTGTTGATAGTCTGTTATGCAGTGTGTGACCAACAAAATATATTACTTAATAGGTCAATTAGGAAATGCAACTTTTCACTATTAAAAAGAAAAAATCTTATCAGTTGTTAATCCTAGCTACTTGGGAGGCTGAGGTCAGAGGGTTACCAATTTCAAGACTAATTAGGACATCACACACCATTCAGCCAATAAAGCAAAATAAGGCAAAAATCTACCGGAGCATTAAACTACTTAAAATTCGACCACATTTTCCCATAAAAAATCATGCATGGGGTGCTGGATATATGTCTTTAGTTCTAGCACTAGGGAGGCAGAAGCAGGAAGATGGCAGAGTTCAAAGCCAGCCTTGTCTACACAGTGAGTTTCAAGCCATTTAGAGCTACACAATACTCTGTTGCTAAACAAACACACAAACAAACAAAAGAACAACCCCCACAAAAACAGAAACAGAAACAAAAAACCCCACATAAACAAAAGCCCATGAATTGGAGCTGGAGAGATGGCTTAGCAGTTAAAAGTACTCGCTACTCTTCCAGAGGTCTGGGTTTCAACCCCAACACCTGAATGTTGGCTCACAATCACCTGTAGCTCCAGTTCCGGATCCAATGTCCTCTTCTGGCCTCCAAGGACACCAAGCACACACACGGTGCACATGCAAACATGCAAATAAAACACTCGCACAATAAATTTTAATAAAAACATTTTTTAAAAAATCATGAATTAAGGATCCAAAGAAATAAACCACTCTCTCCTACCATTTGCCAATATAATACAGACTTACCATCTAGAATTTCTTCAGAAAATCCTGTTTTCTCAAAATCAGTGGTATTCTGACTGTATAATCCGAGCAGAAGGTAATTGGCCAGCTCTCTGCAGCCTTCGTTGTACCTGCTGTCAATTCCTGCAAGGCAAAGGCGGCTGTGACTAGCTATCTTATACCATGGAACACAATAAATGCCAGTGATAAAGCCCTCATGGCTAGAAGCAGTTCAAACCAGTTTTGAACCTAAAACTAAATAAACAACCCCTTGTTAAAGAAACAGGCTAAACCACAAGGCACCTTTCTTGGATCTCAAGATCTATATAGATGGGAGAATTAAGTAACAAATATTACTAAGGCTGCTGATTTCTGAAAAGCATTTTTTCTTTCAGTTTTTAGCATATATATGTGTGTGTGTGTGTGTGTGTGTGTGTGTGTGTGTTTGGTCCACATGCATGTGTGTGTACCATGTATGCCTGGTGCCCAATGAGGCAAGAAGAGCACCCTCCAGGATACATGAGGTCCCCTAGAACTGGAATTACAGATGGTTGTTGAGAGTCACCATGTGGGTGCTGGGAGTCGAACCTGGGTCCTTTGGAAGAACATCAAGTGTTCTTAACTACTGAGACATTTCCAGCCCCATAAAAAGCAATTTTTAAGGGCAGAAAGAACCAGCAAATATGGTCTTCTAATGACTTACTAAAGATATTGGAATACTTTCAGTTAGCCCAAGAACGGATCTCAAAGAGATCTTTATGAAAAATGTGTGACCAAACGTAAGTTAAGGTGGTTTGAAAAAGATGAAGAGAGTGGAACAATAAACCCTAACCTTTCACAAGCATCAGAAATGAAGCTTACAACTGCACTCTGAGTGCGGTGTGGTGATATATGCTCCTGCAGATGGCCCTCATTAAGGTTATCTAGAAAGTTGTGACCAGAGACAAAAGAAATTAAATGACACTATCTTTACCACTGCCTCTCAATGTCTGAGGCATCCCGGGCCTACATCCATATACAGGATGGCAGGATCAGGGCCAGTAGCTGTTGTCTATATGATTTTAAGAAGAATGGGTTGCAGCAGGAGTTCCAAGAATTGTAGGAGCTCCTTATATCACTGACATCTCTTTTAATATTCACCCACAATAGAACAGGAGATTTCACAGGGAAGAGAACTGGGAAGATACTAACCTACGATGTACCTTCCATGATAGCATTATTATTATTACTATTATCTTCCTGAGATCAAGAATGCAAACCACTGCCACTGAGTCCCACTTCATGAAAGCACTGACCTAGAATGCAGAGAATCCCATCAGGCTGAGACTTGCTGCTCTGTGTCAGGATGCTCTGAACCTGGCGGAGTCGGCTGCAGCTGCAACAGAACAACAGTTTCCTGAGTGCAGCAGTGCATGGAAATCCCTAAAAGGCACATGCAGGAGGGATGGCTTTGTTAGGTATGGACACTGATACTAGTCTCTTTAATCAGAACCATACCCTTCTCTTCCATTTTCTGGGCCAGATGATTATGTGTAAGTGGGCTAAAGACTATCTGGACTACTGATTATGAACTAGACTGTCAGTGGCTCTTTGGTTCAGTGAAGAATGACACCAAGGTCCCATTCATAATCAATCAGGAGATGATTCAAGAATTGCCAATGCCTTTTTACTTTTGTTGAATCTGAAAGAAAAGTTTCCATGCTGATTTAGCTTAATTTTGGTCTTTACCAGTCTGTATCAAAAGTAACAAACAAAAATTGACATGAATGGCTCAACAAACTCAGCTCCAATTCATCCATATGACCACCTTATGGAATCTCAGCACAGGAGAAACACTTGATTTCTAGAGAGCTATTACTCCTTTGGCAGAAGGGACATTTCTTGCACCCAGGCAAGTGTAGGGAGACATGTATTCCTAAACAATGAAATTCTATGGACTCTTCTGCCCTCTATCTCCCTCTATTCCTTCTCAGTAACCCCAAAGATGAGTACCCAATGTCATGGTCAAGCCTGATCCTTCACCACCTCCAGGTCTTACCCAGCACCCCACCATAAAGATTTTTAAGTGTTCAGTATCATTAACCATTAGGAATGCAAACTAAAACTACTTTGAGATTCCATTTTACCCTGGTCATAATGACTATCATTAAGAAAACAAATAACAAGTGCTGACAAGCATGTGGGAAACAGTAACCCCTACTTACTAGTTGGCAGGGATATATGCATGTTGGGGTATAAATGGGTGCACACACTATGGTAAATGGTGTGTGGCAGTTTCTCAAAAAGCTAAAAATAGAACTACCATAAGGCCTAGCCTTACCACTCCTGAGCATCTACACAAAGGACCTCATATCCTACAACAGAAATGCTTGCACATCTATGTTTATTGCTGTTAGTTCAAAATAGCTAGGAAATGGAATCAGGTTAAATGCCCATCAACTGATGGATAATAAAGATGTGACACATACACATATTAGAATTTTATTCAGCTGTAAAAAAATGAAATTATGAAAATTTCAGGAAAACAGATGGAGCTGGAAAACATAATAGTGAGCTAATCTAAGCCCAGAAAGACACACGCTGCATGTCTCTATTATATGCAGTTCTAGCTTTGAGTTTTCTTTTCCTTTTAAAGAATGTTAATTATGTGTAAATGCATGCAAGTGCCCACAGAGGTCAGAGGCACAGGATCCCCCTGGAGATGGAGTTAAAGATGGTTGTGAGCCACTCAATGGTGGTACTGGGAACTGAACTCGGGTCCTCTGCAAGAGACACTGCCCCAGCACCTAGCTTCAAGTTTTTAGATTTCCATATTTAACTTGTAATATTTGCAGAGGTCAAGATACCAGAAAGGGTGAGGAGGAGGGCAAGAAGCTTTAACTGGGGAGGGAATGGTAGAAAACAGGTGCTATGAAGGAAGAGGGGAGAACATTGGAAGTTTAAGGTTTAAGTAGGTTGGGGGTAGGGTTGTGAGGAAAGAGAAAGGAGTAGGGGTGGGTTAACCAAAACTAAGGATTTGTTTTAAAAAAAACTTTCATGGAAACCCACTACTGTGTCATTTTAAACTATGACTTAAGAGGCTGGAAAAATGGCAGTATTTAAGAGCACTTGCTGCTCTTCCAAAGAACTAGAGTTCAGTTCTCAAGATGCAGGTCCAGAACCCAGCACACACTTTGGCAACTTACACCTGCTTGTAATTTCAGCTCCAGGGGATCCAATGCCCTCTTCTGGCTTCCTGGGGCACCTGTACATACATGGTACAGCGCACACACATGCACACACACACACACACACAAAATCTCTTGAAAAATATGACTTAAAAAGAGATGAATAGAGGCACCCTGTATGGATGAACAATGCTGCTCCCAGAAGACAGGGCTGTTAAATGAAAATGAAAATCCAGTACTAGGCATAGGATCCTACCCTATAAGTTATTGATCAGGGAGGATCCAAAGGCTCCCCAAAACAAGACAGGGTATTGCCACTGCTCTTGGTTGCCTACCAAAAACAGAGAGTAAAAAGCTGGAGAGATGGTTCAGTAATAAGAACACTGATTACTTTTCAGGAAATCTGAGTTTAATTCCTGGCACCCACATGGTGGCTCACAACCATCTATAATTCCAGTTTAGGGATCTGACACCCTGTTTTTGCCTCCGTGAGCAACCAGGCACACATGTGATGCAGAGAAACACATACGGGAAAACATACACATGAAAAATTTCACAAAATATATTGCATGCCTTTAATCCCAGCACTTTGTAGGCTGAGGTAAGTGCATTTCTTTAATTTCAAAGCTAGCTTGGTCTACATAGTGAGTTCCAGGCCTACCAGGACTCACAATGAGAGACTTTCTCTCTTTCTGAAAAACAAAACAAAACAAAACCTACTGCAGAAGACATCCCACATTCTCACTGCAGGAGAGAGAATGCATCTGGAACTGACTAGTGAACTTTCTCCGATGGCCAGCTTTCATGTTGCTGGAATATATAGGCTGCCAGAGGAGAATGACATCAGTGGTACCCAAAACCGGCCCCATACGCTACAATAACAACCTGCCAGACAAGATCTGCCCACTGGAATAATAATAATGTCATGAATGTTATGGGTTAACCAGCCACCTTATAACTGGATTTGAGGCCTGCTCCACAGAAAGAAATCCATGCCTGGTACTGTAGACTTGGCCCAAAGCCCTTGGCTGGGGTGGTCACAGGAACCAGGGGAAACCTA
Organism: Ondatra zibethicus; assembly: GCA_004026605.1. Classification (NCBI taxonomy): domain Eukaryota; kingdom Metazoa; phylum Chordata; class Mammalia; order Rodentia; family Cricetidae; genus Ondatra; species Ondatra zibethicus. The sequence continues at coordinate 24,548 of PVIU01006031.1, forward strand.
GTACTATTGTATTCTTGACTGAAAGTCATCTAACTGCTTTCTAAGTATTTGTTTACACTCACAGAGCTATGTTCCTCCTAATCTTGCTCAAAGAAGCTTCTTTTCGCACTGGGGAGTGGTTACTGTAGAAGCTCACAACTGGTCAAAATGCTGAGAATAAAACAGGTGGTTGTGAGTTACTAAATGGGACATTCGTAGGAACCCCACCACCCCACCAAGGCTTAGTAAGCATCACAGAAGAGGAAGAGAGACTAAGAGCTAGAGGATAGGGAACGGTACTGTGAAGTGCTGTTTTCCAGACAGGACACAACCGCTGCGCCCATGAACTCACAGTGGATGTGCTTACCTGCACAAGAGCAAGCCAAAATACCTCTTCTCTTTTTAGGGGGGGTGGTAGGGGAAGAGGTTTGAGATACCCTTTCTCTGTGTAGCGTCTCTACCTCCCAAGTGTTGGGATTAAAGGTGTGCGCCACCATTGCCCGGCTTTGGTCAAAATTTCACCATGGCTGGGGAAGGGCTCATAAACTCCCATCTCTAGCTGAGGAGCTTGGCAGCTGATGGCTGCTGGGTGAGGAAGAGACATTTTTACTCAGGGGTGTGGTTACACAACATAGTACAAATATCAATTCTCCTCAAATTAGCATGCAGGTTTAACACAATTCCAATCAATTGCCAAAAATATTTTATGGATATAGAAGGTTTATTCTAGTTGGGTGGTGGCAGTGCATGCCTTTAATCCCAGCACTTGGGAGGCAGAGGCAGGTGGATCTCTGTGAGTTCAAGGCCAGCTTGGTCTACAGGGCAGGCTCTAATGCTACACAGAGGAACCATATCTTGGGGGGAAAAAAGGATTTATTCTAAAATATATGGGATCTAGTGAGCTAGTGAGATGACAGAGTGACAGGCCAGTTAGAGCTACATAGTAAGATCAATTTCAAATATAAATAAATCTATATGGTAGGCTTCATGAGTATCTATCACACTATCCTTTTACTTTTTCTGTAGTTTTATAATAAAAAAATAGAGGCTATGAGGAAAGAATCATATGGAATAACAAGGTTTTAGAAGCAACAGTGTAAAAATGGCAAGATAATTTTAATATTGAATAAACCTCTTTCTCTGAGAAATGACGCCTACCTGCCCCTATAGTTTTCTTTTTTAGTTATTTCCCCACTAGAAAGACTTTGCACATTGGCCCTCTGGCCCATTTTCTATTCAGGGCAGCACGTTGACTAACTGCCAAGGTTACCAAGAGCTCTTTGGTCTACAAACTTACAACCAGCCACTGACAAAAAGCATGTCCAGATCATGTGACAAAGAAACAAAAGCGTTTCCCCAGCAACTGCTGTTGAAAGCCAAGACAATACTGAAAATAGGAGGCTTTTTTCCTACTTGTATCCTGTCCAGTCCAAATAAAGCAGGAGCACATAAATGTAAAGAGTGTCTTTTTTCCTTAAGTAGAACATTATCCTGATTAGTGTTTTCTTATCAAATGAGTAAAACTAAATTCAGGTTTTTCCCTTTGTACGTTTTCTTGTTTCTCAAATTTAATCTTTAACCAGAATACAGCCGATCTGTCACTGAACCATGAAGCATTACAGTTACTTAATTATTTACTTTTACCTAAAAGCAAAAAAAAAAAAAAAAAAAAGTCCTGATGAGTTCAAAGAAAAGTACAATCAATCACCCTATTCCCACCTATAACCCAGAATTAATCACAGTTAACGTCTTGGCATATCTGCTTTATTCATATTAATGCTTTTTGAAACTATCTGCATAAAACACCAGTTTATTGTCCTTTCAGAAAGAATAAAAAATTTGTACGAAACTAAAGTTTTCATTGATTCTTATAACCAAAGGTTAAGATAGTTTGTTATGTGTCTACATGAATATACCCGAAAGTCTACAGTAACACTTATGCAGCTCATAGTACCTGAGCAAGGCTGGTACATCCTGGATAGGCCTGTGTTTGTTCACAACTTACAGAGTTTTACCTTCAGAAGTCATGGAGTGAGTATGATGGCCAGTTTAATGTCAACTTGACACAAGCTAGAGTCACCTCCACAAGACTGGGCTGTAGGCAAGCCTGTAGGGTATTTTCTTAATTAACAACTGAAGTGGGAGGGTCCAGCCCATTGTGGGTGGGACCACCCCTGGTCCTGGGTAATTGTAAGAAAGCAAATTAAGGGAAAGCAAAAAAACCCAGGATAGCCAAAACATTCCTGTGCAATAAAAGAACTTCTGGAGGCATCACAATCCCTGACTTCAAACTCTACTACAGAGCTACAGTACTGAAAACATCCTGGTATTGGCATAAGAACAGACAGGAGGACCAACGGAACTGAATAGAAGACCCGATAGCAATCCACACATCTTTGAACACCTGATATTTGACAACGAAGCAAAAAAATATCAAATGGAAAAAAGAAAGCATATTTAACAAGTGATGCTGGCATAACTGGATATCAACATGTAGAAAAATGAAAATAGACCCGTATCTATCACCATGCACAAAACTCAAGTCCAAATGGATCAAAGACCTCAACATAAAGCCAGCCACACTGAACCTTATAGAAGAGAAAGTGGGAAGTACACTTGAACATATTGGCACAGGGAACCACTTCCTAAATAGAACCCCAGCAGCACAGACACTGAGAGAAACAATTAATAAATGGAACCTTCTGAAATTGAAAAGCTTCTGTAAAGCAAAGGACATGGTCAACAAGACAAAACGACAGCCTACAGAATGGGAAAAGATCTTCACTAACCCCACATCAGAGGTCTGATCTCCAAAATATACAAAGAACTCAAGAAACTGGACACCAAAAGATCATGTAATCCAATAAAAAAAATGGAGTACAGACCTAAACAGAGAACTCTCAACAGAGAAATCTAAAATGGCTGAAAGACACTTAAGGAAATGTTCACCATCCTTAGTCATCAGAGAAATGCAAATCAAAACAACTCTGATATTCCATCTAACACCTATAAGAATGGCCAAGATCAAAAACAAGGATGACAACTTATGCTGGAGAGGTTGTGGGGAAAAGGGAACACTTCTGCATTGCTGGTGGGAATGCAAGCTGGTACAACTCCTTTGGATGTCAGTGTGGCGATTTCTCAGAAAATTAGGAAACAACCTTCCTCAAGACCCAGTAATGGTAGCCACCTAACAAAAGACTCAGGATGGACTGCTCCTTCTCTTTGTTATTATGTAGATCGCCTGGGAAGAGGTGTGGATTCCAAGCTGGTGACTAAGTTGCAGGTGTGATGGTACAGAGAATATTAATGAGTTTCCACCTTGGTTTGCGGTGTGTGTGTGTGTGTGTGTGTGTGTGTGTGTGTAAAAGGTGTTTAAAGAATAAAGGCGGGTAGATCTTCAGAAATAAATAAAGCCTGAGCTGCCCTTCCAATATTGCTGTGTAAACCATGTCTCATTATTTCCCACACCTCTGCACAAGTCCAGAGAGAGTTTATGTTGGGGTCTGGTCAAGAGAAATAATTTATGGTCTGGGATAGCACCGGACCCTGACATAATGGCACCTGCAACGTGGGGCTGATCGCTGAACCCCGAGAAATGCCGGAGAAGGGACCAGAAGTACGGAGAATGTGAGAGAAAATTTCACCACACCTAGACATCTAGATGAGATGACTACATATACAGTAAAGGAGTGGCAGACCTGATGACATCATGGCTACAAACACCCCCATAGAGGAGTTGGAGAAAGGAGTGGGAGAAGAGTCCATGGTCCAGTCTTCCCTGCCCGCACAGAGAGGAGTGCCTGATCCCAGGACTTGCTACTACCACTCTGCACTGCAGGGTACCATGCTGCACTGAGGACAGATGCTGAGCTGCTTCCAGACACTTGGGACACACACAGACCCAGAGGCCCTGGTGAGAGATGACCTGACCACAGAGACTACAATTTTCTACAGTTTGAATCCTGTTTGCTTTGGAGCTGAGATGCAGACTGAACATATGACTGTTTTAATCTTTGAGACACAGAACTCATTTTGATTAAATATTAAACCTGAGAACTGAAAACTAAGCTTTCCCATTAGGAAAAAAAGACTCAAAATAATGAATGACTAAAACCCCTCTTCACTTAAGAAGGGGGCAAACCAAGGGTTTAACTGCTGTTCAGAGACTGGAACTGGTATTTGATAACAGCAATATCATTGTACTCTTACCCATCCGAAAAGCGTTGTCTTTTGGTTAATGTGGAGTTAAAAAAAATATGACATGTTTAATTGTTGATTCATTGTTGTGGTATTGACCTAATAATGATAATACTTGTAACTGCATATAAGATGATGACAAAAAATGGAATTGACCAATAATTCTAAAAACAATGGTACTGACCAAAAGAGATTTGAAAAAGTTGGTATTGACCGACAATGCTAAGAATTATGGTACTGACAAAGATATTTGGAGAGTTGGTACTGACCAACAATGCTAAGAATTATGATTTTGGCTTGTTGTTGTTGACAACTACTGAGAAAAGTTTGAGAGACATTGTAAATGTTGGGAGTTAATGCATATGCTAAAAATTTTAGATTTAAGTGGTGCTCTAAACCAGCAGAAGAAACATTTTCAACTCAGGCGATTCTCTTCTCCTTTAAATAGGAGACTATAGCCTTTGGGAGCATGATTATTCATAAAGTGTTATGATTTATCCTGACAAAAAGATATGGCTACGAGACAAAGGGCCCAAAAGTATATTTCTCTCCACTAATATCTTTTCTTTACAGAGATCAACAGTCAATGACGGGTTTGAAGCTTCTTCTCCACAGATGCCTAAGACAGGAGCTCATATATGTGAATGCCTGTTCCAAAGACAGAAAATTTTGGGTAAATGAAGAGGTCTTTGCCAAAACCAGGCATGACATATCTGTCCTGTTGCAGAAGCACAGGTTTTATTAAAATTAATAAGAGAGAGTCGATTGTAGGCCCATATTTCTACATGGTGTGTCAGCCAGGCTCTGAAGCCATAGGCCCAAACTGAGGTGGTCACGTAGCCCTGCAGACAGGCTGTCACTGCCCTAAAAAGGGTCAGGATGTTGCTGCTCCTTTCTTTGTAACTTAGAGGATGGCTGATAGAAATACTGATTCAAGCCTACATGACAGCTAACATACACAGCACACAGGTAGTTGTGAACGTGACCAAAAGTGATTCACCTGGTTACCTAGGAAACAGAATGCTGGTGTATTTCCCACTCAGTTTATGTTTTGGTATATAAGGCTGTATGGAGAATAAACGGGGGGAATTCTTCAGGATGTGAACTCAGGACTTCATGAGGGACCACTGAGAATCTCCCTCCCGATAAAACCATGTGAGTCCTGTCTTTATTCCTGTCTCCTCCACGCCAGTTAAGAGAGAGATAGTTTATGTTGGGGTCTGGTAGAGAAATAATTGAGAGTCTGGGCTAGCACCGGACCCCGACACAGTAATACCACTTTTGGGTATATATCCAAAAGATGCTCAATCGTGCCACAAGGACATGTGCTCAACTATGTTCATAGCAGCTTTGTTTGTCATAGCCAGAACCTGGAAACAATCTAAATGCCCCTCGATCAAAGAATGAATAAGGAAAATGTGGTACATTTACACAATGGAGTACTACACAGCAGAAAAAATAATGACAGCTTGAATTTTGCAGGAAAATGGGTGGAGCTAGAAAACATTATTTTGAGGAGGTAACCCCGACACAGAAAGACAATTATCACATGTACTCACTCATAGGTGGTTTTTAAACATAAAGCAAAGAAAGCCAGCCTACAAACCACAACCCCAGAGAACTTAGACAACAATGCAGAGACTAAGAGAGACTTACATAGATCTAATCTACATGGGAAGTAGAAAGTAGAAAAAGACAAGATCTCCTGAGTAAATTGGGAGCGTGGGGACCTTGGGGGAGGGTTGAAGGGGGAGGAGAGGCAAGGAGGGGAGCAGAGAAAAATGTAGAGCTCAATAAATATCAATAAAAATTAAAATAAAAAAGAAAGCAAATTAAGTAAGTCATGATGAGCAAGCCAGTAAGCAGCACATCTCCGTCATGCCTCTGCATCAGTTCCTGCCTCTATGTTCCTATCCTGTTTGGGTTCCTGTACTGACTTCCTTCAGTGATGAATGAATGATACGGAAGCATAAGCTAATTAACCCATCCCTCCCCAATGCTTTTAGTCATGGTGTTTCATCGCAGCAATAGGAACCCTAATAACTAGGGGTAAAGACATTTACCACAAACCTGGGCTTGATAGGCAGGACCCCATGGTAAAGAAAAGATTCTCCCAAGTTGTCCTCTGACCACCATATGTGCACCTGGAAAGCATGTCCCCCACCCAATCAAGTAAGTAAGTAATAGATCAAGGTAAAAAAAAGAACAAAAACAAACAAAAAACTCCACAAAACAATAAAAAACTCATGTATAAACTGAGGATATAGCTCAATGGTAGAACATTTGCCTGGCTCTGGGTACAATCCCTAATACGGAACACAAACACACACATACACACACACACACACACACACACACACACACACACACACACACACACACACTCTATAATGGTTTCAGGGTGGTAATATAGCTCAATGGTAAAGCACTTACACAACAATATCCTGGATCCAATCTTCAAGATCTCAAAGAAGAATGCTGCTTTTACACTATTATTAATTTCTGTGTTTTCCTTAGGTTTAGAAACAGTTTGGGCATGAGATGACAACTCAATTGTCACCAACGGGCACATCACAGAGAAGTGGAGCCTTTGGCATTCTCAGGTTTACAGCTGCTTTGCAAGCTCTTGGAGGGTGAAGAGAACAGGAGGCTGCCACTATGGCTGCAGAAAGCTACAGTGGCAACAACTTGGCCATCAACCCCCAGCTAGAGTGTGGGACAGACACCTCTAGAGAGCCAGGCTGAACTGGTGTTCTTGTGCAGAACATGACACATGAGCAGATGTCTTCCTTAAAGGCCAGGAAACCCATGCATGATCTTTTTCTACTCACTAGTTTCCCAATTACTTCACCATTTAAACTAGAAAAGATGCTGCAAGCTATCCAAACCAGTGTCTAGCGTAAAAAGACATTGAACGAATGACATGTCTCTGGTTTTTTTCATGAAATTCTAGTAAGTCAGCAGCCTTGGATAATCTTTCATACAGGTTTGGCTTTTTTTTTTCCCCTGGAAAACTCCCAGTTCACAAGTGATATGTGTATGCCAGGTGTGTGCAGGTGCCTGTAGAGGCCAGAAGAGAGCATCAGATCCCTTGGAGCTGGAATTGCAGGCATTTGTGAGCAGCTAGCTTGGGTGTTGGATACAAACTCTTTGCAAGAACAGCAAGTCGAGCCGGGCAGTGGTGGCACACACCTTTAATCCCAGCACTAAGGAGGCAGAGGCAGGCGGATCTCTGTGAGTTTGAGGCCAGCCCAGGCTACAATAGCTAGCTCCAGAACAGGCTCCAAAGTTACAGAGAAACCCTGTCTCAAAAAAACAAAACAAAAAACAGCTGAGGGGCAGGTGCAATGGCTCAGCAGGTAAGAGCCTTGCCACCAAGTGGGAGAGTCTGAGTTTGATCTTGGAATCCACATCTAGATGAGAGAACTGACTCACTCCTACAGCTGTCCTCTGCCCTCCACACACACACCTCTCCAGCCCCGCAGTTTACAGGTGAGCCTTTACTAGAAGTGTTCTGAAAACAGCAATGACATATGAAATGACACATACTTCAATAAATGACTCTACTGTCTTAACTGATAGCAGAGTGAAGGGAAATAGGTTGTTTCCGGGAGGTCAATTAAAAGTCAGTGACAGATGCACAACTGTCACCTCAACAACTTCCTGGGAAGACCAATCAATGTCTACTCATCCCAGATTAGAAACTTAGGACAGACCAAAGTAAGGGAACCACCGAAGTTCAACTTGGTGCATCAGTGAGTTTTATTGGGGCTCCTGACAGGAGCAGAAATGACTCACAGACAGCCCATCACAAAGCTGTCAATGGGGGCGACAACTCACAAAAGCAGGAAACCTGGAGCTCAGACTACAGGCAGCTCAGCAGGTCCCGTCGTCTAGGCAGCTCTGGTGATCTCCATCTCTTCCAGGTGGATAGAAGATCAAGCCATATTCAAAAGTAGAATAAATAATACTGCTGAGGACCCAGCTCTCTGACAGAGTGCTGCCTAGCAATCCCAAAGCTTGGTATTGGTCTCAAGCATTGATTGGCTTGACTGCAGTGACATAAAAAGAATGAACACAATAAGTATGGAGTCTAGGTATGGACAAATATGAATGCTCACTGAATAATTCAGCTTTTCTGAACTTTAGAAATTCTTCATATTACAATGCCAGAGGGCATCACAGTGAGTATAATAACAAAGGCCACCACATCTGTATTAACCTAGACTTCAGGTCTAGACAGAACGAGCTCACTACAGGACTGAGACAGATGGCGAGGCCTGTTCTTTACAGTAAAGCTACTACCATCTACTTCCCTTGTCAAAATTAAGAAACTTGAAGAAAGGCAGAGGCAGACTCATGGCAAAGCAATAAATACCATTTCCACTGATGTCCTGCACTGGTGACAGGTAAGACGAATGTCATGACCAAAAGAGGTTAACCACTAGTCATAAAATGACTCACACTGACACACATATGGTATGACTGAAGAACATGCTACCATCATGTGGTGGTTTGTACAAGAATGGCCCCCATAGGCTCACATATTTAAATGCTTAGGGGGTGGCACTCTTTGTTGGAGTAGGTATGTCCTTGTTAGAGGAAATGTGTTACTGGGGTGGGCTTTGGGGTTTCAAATGCTTAAGTCTGGCCCAGTGTCTCTGCTCTCCCTGCTGCCTGAGGATACAGATGTAGAACTCTAAGCTACCTCTCCAGCAACACGTATGTCTGTATGCCAGCATGCTTCCTGCCATGATGACTGGACTCTGAACTGTAAGTCAGACCCAATTAAATGTTTTTCTTTATAAGAATTGCTGTGGTAATGGTGTCTCTTCACACAACAGAACACTGACTAAAACACCCACCCCACACAGCCCAACCCTCCAGTGCAGTATCATCCTCATTCTACAGTTATCTCACTGTGGTACAATCAAAGACCTGTTGAGCCACACTCATTTCCCCTTTCTTTAATAATACAGGCATCTTACTTAGATTAGCAATAGGCCAGATTCCTCTGCTTCAAGGGCTATCTGACTAAGAGGCAAGTTCAGAAGCTGTGTAGAAGCGTCCTGGAAAGCTCTTGTAAGGGAACTGACTCAACTAAGAGGACTACTCTCCTCCTCTTACCATGACAACTACCTGCTAATGTCACCAAATAAAGCACAGAAGCAGCCTGGCTCTTTGATAGCTTTACACCAGAAAAGGCCTGTCTCCTCTGGAGGACATCTTCTGCAGCAGAGAATAAATACACAACTCACGTTTGCTAAGAATCTTACTAACTACTGAATGTAGTTCCTTACAGACCACCTGATTTAAAATGGTTAAAAACTAATGTTCAGTTGAAACTTATGCCTATACAAATTTCATGAATTTGTATTAATAAGATGGTAAATTCACCCAGGCAGTGGTGGCTCATACCTTTAATCCCAGCACTTGGGAGGCAGAGGCAGGTGGATCTCAGCCAGCCTGGTCTACAGAGTGAGTTCCAGGGCTACAGAGAGAAATTCTGTCTTGAAAAACCAAACCAAAATAAAACAACAACAAAAGGATGCTAAATTCAAGAATTCCAGAAAACGAGTCATCACAAACAGAAAATGCCATCCAGAGGTCTGCTCACGGTACCCTGATATTTCCCATGCTGCTCCTCCTCTCTGGCTGACTGTGAACACTTCTCTCACTTCTTGCTCTTTGTAAAATCAGTGCCACAATTTTCACTCAAGAAGCACCCACAATTATCCTCCCTCTCATCGCTGACTGTTATAAGCATGTCAAATTCAAACGAACGTGGAAGCCTAGATCAGATCTCAGAATAGAGAGTTCATTTGGGGAAATAAAGTTCAGAGCACTAAACTCCAGGTAAACAAAGTTTACTAATTAAAGTGTTGCACCAACACTGATGCCTTCATTGTAATAAATGCACCATTGTTCTGTACTACAATTCATCTATAAGTCTAAAATTATTTCAAAACTGAAGTTTTTAAAAGGCATGGTAAGGGCCCAATGAGATGGCTCAGTGGGCAAAGGCGCTGGCCACCAGGTCTGACAACCTGAGTTAGAGTCCCAGGCCTCATTTGGTGGAAGAGGAGGGAACCTACTCCCTCAAGTAGTTCTGACTGCCATACCATGTGCACCAACACATAAACACGTGTACACCCGCAGAGTAAATAATTTAAAATGTTAATATGTTAAATAAAACCAGGTGTGGTGGCACACACCTTCAATTCCAACACCCTGCAGGCAGAGGTAAACAGATCTCTCCGAGTGTGAAGCCAGCCTGGTCTGCAGAGCAGGTTCCAGGTCAGTCAAGGCTACACATTGATACCCTGTCTCAAAAATAAATAAAATACCAAGTAAGCTGCCTTTTCTTCAAACTAGTCTTTAAATCAAAGGTGCTAGTCTTAAGTAACCAAACTATAATGCCATATTCTTTTTAATCTTTTTCTATTGACGTATTCACTTATTTGTCTAGGTTGTATACTGCATGTGTTGGCACACATATCTCACAGCGTATGTACACACAGGTGTGGAACTGGGTTCCTCTGTCCACCATGTGTGTCCTCAGGCTTGGTGGCAAGCACCTTTACTGCTGAGCTACCTCTCCAGACCCTTTGAAAATAAATTTCAGGGCAAAACCAACAGTTTAAGTTGCGTAGCATGGAGCACTGAAGTTGGGAGACACTGCCACGTTACTGTGCGCTAGGGATGTCACAGAACTGAAGATGCACAGCAAGCACAGTGTCACCCCAGACCTAAGCGCAAAGGCAAACAGTGAGGCCATTACCTCTGGGCAGAAATGAAGCTACAAATCTTAACAAGCAAATCTTTGTGCTTCTCCTAAAACCACACTGAGCTTTCCTAGCCAGTATTACAAGCAGCTGTTTGGGGATTTTTGAAGGGTTTTTGTTGTTACTTGTTACCTCAGCCAGGGTCTGAGGTAACCCAGACTGACCTTGAACTGGATATACAACCAAAGAACTTCTGAAGTGCCTAAAGGAGACTCTTCTGAAAAAAAACACTTTGAAATAGGTAGGGCAGTATATTTCAGCAAGATTTCCACTAACTCCTTAGTATTAGTTCAGATAAGTTAGGTTATTTATGCTTTGGTTAAGGAAAAATCCTAGGGCCAGAGAGATGATGGTTCAGTAGGTAAAAGTGTTTGCCGCTAAGACTCGTCAATCTGATTTCAATCCCAGGGACCTAAGGATCTATGTAGCAGGAGAACCTATTCCAGATAAGCTGTTCTCAGACCTCCACACATACCCTGTGGCACGTGTTTGTGTGTGTACGTTTGAGCATACACGTACGTACACACGTGTACACACACACACATACACACACACACAAATTTCTTTAAAAATTTTTGAAGCCAGGCAATGGTGTCTCATGTCTTTGATCCCAGTACTGGAGAAGCAGAAGCAGGGGGATCTCTGTGAGTTCAAGGCCAGCCTGGTCTACAAAGCAAGTTCCAGGGATAGCCAGGACGGTTACACAGAAAAGCCCTGTCTCAAAAAACAAAACAAAACTTATTTTTTTTTAATTTGAGAGAAGGTCTCATTATTCAGCCCTTGCTGGTCTGAAACAAGCTATGTAGACCAGGCTAGTCCCAAACTCACAGACATCTGCCTCAGCCTCCCAAATGCTGGAATTAAAGGAGTGTATCAACCACCCGAGACCAAAAAGCTTTTTATTCAGGCTGGAGAGATGGCGCAGCAGTAAAGAACATTTGATGCTCTTGCAGAGGACTTCGGTTTGATTCTCGGCACCAACATGGTGGTTCACAACCATCTTGAACCAACCATCTGTAACTCAAGTTTCAGGAGATCCCATGACCTCTTTTGACCTCTGCAGGCACCAAGCATGCACATGGCGCATGGACATACACACAGGCAAAACAGTAACACATAAAATATTTTTTAAAAATCTAATAAAAATTAAAAATAATTTTTTTTACTTCAAAACCCCAGAGACATTTAACTTCCTTCTCTTGTTCACTCTAGATTCTAGAGTGATGGAAGGGCAACCATGTGGCGCAGTAACAGCCACTACAGCAGAAGCAACAAGAGTGAAAGGTCACACTGCCGAAGCTTTTACTGCACAGGACTACAGTGTGATTCTTACGCACATTTCATGAACCAAGAGCCAAGAGCAGCTCACAGGCAATTTGAAAAGGGAAAGCAGCTCTAAATCTACATGCTTGGGAGACAGAAACCGAAATTATCTGACAGACAGCGTGATGACTATCACAACCTGAAAAAGGAGTCTCTAATTCTGAGGACAGTATTTTCACTTCTGATCTCCATTCTCCATCTATGAGAATGGACTCCCTTACTCCATGCACTATCTACAGTCTCCAGGAATGTAACTTCACTAGTTAAGCCTGCCTCTTTCATCACTGGAGAGAGAGCAACAAAGAAACCAAACTCCAAGAAAGAAACCAAATGTAGCTGACAAGAAAGTGCTGGGCTGAAACCTGACAGGAACCTTCAAATGAAAACGCGAGGGGAAAGCCAGGCATAGTGCCATAGGCCTGAAATCTCAGCACTTGGGAGGCTGAGGCAGGAGGATCAACCAAGTTCAAAGCCAGCCTGAGCTGCAGAATGAGACTTAATTCAAAACCACTAGGGAAAATAAGGCAAGACCTGAACAGTAAGAAAGGCATGTTCAACTACAGGGAGGTGGAGAAATGAGGGGACCTTTTACCAAAAAACCATGCACGGTCTAAAGCCAAGTTTTAGTCAAACCATTTTATGCAAAATTCAGGGTTTAGACATGACTAATAAAGTCAGCCAACATATATGCATTTTAAAATATGTACAGATGTCTGTATGTTCGTCTGTTTGAGTGTATGCTGCCCGTGTGCCAGTGCCTGAAGAAGTCAGAAGGGGGCACTGGATACTCCCAGCTCTCTATAGATCTTAACATAAAAATATTATCTTCAAGAAAATAAAGAGCTCCCAGCACTGGAGAGGTAAAGGAAGCCTTGTCTACATAGTGAGTTCCAGGCCATCCAAGGTTACTTATTGAGAATCTGTCTCAAAAAACCAAAGGGAAACTAAGAAAAAGAGAAAAAAGAAACTAAGGAGTCAGAGAAGACTCGGCGAGTGAAAGTGCTTCATGTGCAGGGCCTGAGGACTTGAGTTCAATCTCCAGATCCACTGTGCACGGAGAAGAAATCACACATGTGCCATGGGACCAATGTGCCTGCCCCCCACAAATCCACTACTAATAAATAATAAAAAAAATTTAAAAAGAAAGTAAACAAGCCAGGTGTGGTACATGCTCTTCTAATCCCAGCACTCTGTGGAGACAGGCAGGGAAATTAACACAAGTGCAAGACCAGCTAAGTCAACAGCAAGTTCAAGCCAGCCAGGGCTATATAGTGAAGACCCTGTTTCAGAAAAAAGAGAAATAAGAAGCAAGAAGGTAGGTCACACTTATTCTGGAAATAAATTTTTATGGTAAAGTTGCTTTTCCACTCTCAAGTCTCAAAATATTCAAATGAAGGGCCAGCAAAAGAACTCAGTGGCTAAAGGAGTTTGCAACCAGGAATGCTAACACAAATTGGATCCGAGACCAGCTCAGTGGAAAGATTCAACTCCCCAAAGTTGTCCGGCCACCACAGGTGCTCTGTGACACATACACAGAACTTTTGTTAAGCAAATAAAAGCTGGAGAGGTGGCCCAGCAGTTAAGAGCATCTACTGCTCTTATAGAGGGCCTGAGATCAGATCTCAGCACCGGTGTCAGGCAACTTACAGCTGCCTGTAACTCCAGATCCAGGGGCTCTAGCACCTTTCTGGGCTCACTGGGAACCTGCACTCATCTGCACATTCCCACATACAAACACGGCACATTCACACTTAAATCTAAACTAAAATATTTTAAAATGCAACTATTTTTAAAATTCAAGTAAAGGTTGCTGAGCTTGTCATGGGGATACAGTTCAGCGGGAGAGCACTCTGCTGCCATGCACAAGACCTCAAGTTTCATCTCCAGCACCACACCAAACAAGTGTGGCACATCGACACTCGCAGACAGGCACACAACCCTGCAAAAAGCATAGATTTATCGGATGGCTGCTCCAAGTTCTGAAGCATCCCGTTCAATATTTGTACAACATTCAAATCCTTTCAAACAGTGGTACTTGCGGGCAGAAGCACTGAGAGAGAATGGAGGCCTTTTCCACAAGCAGCTAACCACTACACACTGTAAAGCGCAGAAAGAATTCACACAGTGTCAGAGTGGAAGCAAAGCAGGACTCCTAAACACATTGTTTCATTACTATCTAATCACTTCTTTCTTCTTCCATGTCTTAGTCATCCAGTAAACACACTGCCAGAACGTGTGAAGGAATCCTGGGAAATGAAAGAGGAGAATTAGTTTTGGGGCACTTGCTGCCAAACCTGACCGAGTCCTCTAACTTTCAGACTCTCACTGTGGTGTGCACACAGGCAGGCAGACACAGAATAAATAAATACATAAAGATCCAGAAAGAAGCAGGCAAGGTGGCTCATGTCTGTCACCCCAGCACCGAGAAGCAGGTGGGTCTGAATTCAAGACTCTGTCTCAAAAATAAATATAGTTTTTGATTCCTCATAGATTTGATCCAATTAAAACAACACCCCCTTGGTAAAAAATAAATAAATAAATAAATAATAATAAAACCCAACAAAACTCTACAGAAAACAAGACTGAATGTGATACAGCACTTGCTAACACATGCAATGCCCTGGAATTTGCCCCTCAACACTGGAGGGTCATACATTCACACATATACACAGAACATTAAAATACCCAAACAAGAGCATAGAAAGAGCAGTCCAGGCATGGTGGTACAAGCCTTTGATGCCAGCATTCAGGAAGCAGAGGCAGGTGAGTCTCTTTGAGTTCAAGGCCAGCCTGGTCTACAAAGTGAGGACTTGCCTCAATTTAAAAAAAAAAAACAAAAAAACAAAACAAAAAAAACACAGGAAAAGCCATTCTCACATATTAGTTGACAACCCCCTTTCAAAGGAACAATAACATATTTGCTTTGCCAAATGGCTGCAAGTAAGCAAACAAAAAAGCCTCTTCTGGTTTAATGACAGGTTAGCAGTGCTCAAACCTCAGAGACTCTCCCTTCCCTTTTTTTATAGGTTCCCACTGCAACATCTCCATCCCTCCAACCAGCTCGGTCACAAACAATGCCCAGACTATCAAGGTCAGCCCCAAAGACAGAAAGCAGAAATCGGAAACAGACCTTCTGTACAGAAAAGGGCAGGACGGCCCTCCCTAATTATCAATTCCCCTCCCCGTGCACCGGCACTCCTGGGGCACTCCTGACTCTATCAGGGACCTGCTGTCAGCTGTTTTGGGGGTCCCGGGCCCTCTCTCCCTATCCATCCAGGTCCCCCCTCTTTCGCCCCCAATGACCTTCACATCCCGGCAACGAGCGCGGGGTGGGGGGGTTGGATGCAATGGCCAGGGATAGGTGAGGGTAGACGCTGCCGATGTGAATGCAGGGGGGCCAGGAACACTACAACTGAGCTACGGTCTGGGGCAAAGGCTCTGGACACCTAGGAGCGCAGGGGTTCGTGCGGTTTCTGGGGAGCCACTCGCGTGAAGACAGGGCCTCTAGCGGTGGTCTGTCTGTGGGGGACGCTGCCAAGGGAAACCAGTCCGTGGGAAGGGAATGTCACAATGGGGTCTTCCTGGGAACCGCGGTAGGCTGTCGAGCTATAGCCACAGCACTGTCCCCCCGGAAGGACGCCGTCCCCAGGCGAACGTTCTTCGGGGAGCCGTTTCAAACAATCCTCCGCAAGGAAGCCATATCAGACCACGCCCTGCCGCCCGAGGCGTAGCCGCCCCACCGCGCATCCCGGGCCACCCTTTGGCGGCCTCGACCCGGCGTACCTGACGGAGGCCGCCCCACGGCCAGAGGTGCCAGCGAGGCGCACGCGGGGCAGCCCCGGCTGCTGTGTGGCGAACGAGTCCATGGAAGCTGGAGGCGGAGGACCACAGGGCCGCGGAGGGTCGCTGGGGCCGGCACCGCAGCGGGCCAGCGGCAGGGCGGAGCGAGGGCGCGCCGAGGGGGCGGGGCAGGCGCGCGCGGGCACGTGGGGGCGGGGCGGGAGCGCGCGCAGCGGGGGCGTCAGAGAGCTCAGGGCCGAGCACTTGACCGTGCCGCTTCGGGGCCGGACCGATTCGCGGCACCCCGGTTCCAGGACAACACACCGCCCGGCCCTAAGGTCTCGCAGCGTCGCGGGGATTCGGTGGGGGACCGCAGCCATACTCGCGGACGCGCCCGGGGCGGGGACTCGCGTCAGCTCCGCCCCTCCTCGCCCCGGCGGTGCTGGGGTACTTCAGTTCTGTACCTGGCATTTCATCCCTGGGTCTCCTGGACAGCTAACTACCTGTCTGCAGTTGCCTGCTTCTCAACAGTTGCACACCCACCCTTGAAACATTCGGCCCCTTAGTGATGCGTCCTGTTCAAGGCACCGGCATCCGAGGGCTCGCAGTATCCCAGGAGACTCCTCCCTTTGCAGTTCAGATCCGCGTTAGAATTGTTTCCAGCTGCGGGCCAGAAAAATCTGGCCCAGTCCCTTCCTGCATAAAGTGGAGGGTTGCCCACGTCCTTTATTTACAAGGCCTATTTAATGATTACGTCCAGCAATACATATTGACCTTGTCAAGATGTCCTATGTGTCCTAAATTCATCTTGTCATAGTAAATTTTAACAACCCGGGACTTTCTCCTGCCACAATGACTGGCGTCTGAATCAGTTATAAACAGTGCTGGCTGAAAAAAACCCTCCTTCCGCTTATAAAGATTTTAACAATCCCTAAGGTGTCTCCTGCAGGTTTAACGGAAAGAAGATCAAAAGAAGAGGGAAATAAAAGTGTTTCTTTTTATATTCTTGAAAGGAAAATAAAAATTTGCCTCCAGACCCAAGCCGTGAACGTGTAACCATTGTTTAGAGGTAACCAACACAGTCTGTGAAAATTAGCCAATCAGAGACAGCCTCTCTTCAGGGGCTTCAAAATCAGCCAGTTATGAACAGCTTCTGAAAGCCAAATAATCTTTGACAGTAGCCCAATCAGCAGCTCAATGACTGGGCTTCGGAATGAAAGAGCAGTTCTCAGCCGCTTTGTTCTCAGACCACAGTTGTTAACAGCCATTAGTCTGTAAATTGCTAAACGGTCAATTTATTGAAATCCCACAGGCCTCTACAGACCCAAACGCTATATATGTCTCTGGCTTTGTTTGGAGTCTGCTTTGAGAATGCAGCTTTCATTTGCAAGCAAATGTGATATTTACCTCCCCCTCTCCCTTTTGGTAGGTTTTTCTGTAGCCTAGGCTGGCCTTGAACCCCTGATCCTCTCGCTTCAGGTCTACATCTTCATGCCCAGCTGGAAGGCTGGTACAATTTGTAGCACAGACAAAATTGTGTGCCATTGACGTTTGGCCAATGTCGTGGTGTGCATATATCACATCTTGCTTATTCATTTATCAGGTAATTGAACAGTGACTTTGTTCCACGTTTTCTGTGCCTTGGCATGGAGTCAGTATGAACAGATGTCGACAAGATTTTGTGTAGACATGTTTTTAATTCTCTTGTATATGTAGAATACTCCTTGAAGTGGACTGCTTGATTATACAGAAACTGTGTAATTATTTGAGGCGGTTCTAAACTTATCGAAAAAAGCTGCACCATTTATATCCATATTACCAAGGTATGAGGGTTCCAATTCTTCCACATGTTTCTGGACATTTAACATCTTTTGGATTATAGTCATCTTGCTGGATATGAGGTAGTGGTTGGTCATCTTTTCATGTGCTGTTGGAGAGACATAGTGTGAACAAGAATTCCTGCAAAGAATCTCTGTCTGCAAGACTGATTGAAAACTGCAGTCATGGGAGAGGTTGGAATGTTGCTGGTCCAGATGCTAATTACCTTATCTTGGGCTGCCTTTGGCCCCTGGAACAGACATTTCTTGCCCACTTTGTGTCTGAATTAACATACTGGGACTAAAAGGTCAAAAGCTTTGGACTCTATTCACTTAGCAGACTACCAGTTTCCGCTAACCCAAAAGCTAAAATTGTCACCAGGCATGGTAGCACATACCTTTAATCCCAGCACTCTGGAGGCAGGGGCAGGCAGATCTATGAGTTCAAGGCTAGCCTGGTCTATATAGTTTTCCAAGACAGACAGGGCTGTGCAGAAAGACCCTGTCTCAAAAGAAATAAAAATCCAAAACCCAAACCAAAAAAAGCTGAGAATGTCATCAGATAGCATCTTAGACCTATAAAAAAGCTCCCCATCTTGTTTTAACAGCCTCTCTGATGTACCCACCTATGTATTTCAAACTTGCCTTGATTTCTTTTTTTCTGTAAAACTATAAAAACTTCATGAAACTGCTTTCATGTTGAAACAGACTTTGTAGTAACCAGTTTTCTGTATCCATGGTCACTCAAAATGGTTCCAGAACAAACAATGGGCTACCAAGTTACCATGAAAACTGAGACATACCCATTATGAGCTGGCTATTATAGTGGTATATTATTTATATTTTAATTAATAAAGCTTGCCTGAAGATCAGAGGGCAAAGCAACCATACTAGTCAGCCTTATAGGCCAGGGAGTGGTGACACATACCTTTAATCGCAAGACTTGGGAGACAGAGCTCACACAAAGGTGATCCCGTCACTTGGGATCCCACACCTTTAATCCCAGCACTAGGGAGGTGGGGACAGGAGCCATATGGCTGGGCAGAGAGAGAGGAATATAAAGGGGAAGAGACAGGAACTCGGGAGGTTGAGTCTGAGAGCATTGCTGTATCTCCCCTTTGTTTGTTTTGAGCTTTGGTAGAGAGGTAAGATCTTTCTAGTGGTTTGGCTGCTTTTCTTTTCTGATCTTCAGCTTGAACCCCGATATCTGTCTGAGTTTTTATTACTCATGCTATATACAACAGCATTCCAATATCAAATGGAAGTGGTATAGATGTGGCTGGGCCCAAGCTGGTCCTGAAGGCACAAGCAAGTTACATGATCAGGAAGTTGCCCAAATGCCAGTGGTTTCTACTCCTGGTAAAGGCCTTCTGTTTCCAAGCTTACCTATGGCCTGGGGGTTATGCCTATTGTTGGTATACAAACCAGTTCCATAGTAACCCAGAATGCAGTATAACAGATTATCTGGGGATAAACTCACAGAGTAGTGATCTGCAGTCCTCTTGCGCTGTGAACTGGAACTGAATCCAGCAGCCAAAAGGCCCATGCATGCTTTTCCTCTGAATTTATAGTACGTGAGACCACGCCCAAAGTGGGCCAGTATAAAAGCTATTGGCTGAAGGAGTTCCCACAGCACCTCCTCCTCTTGTCTAAATAAGAGTTATTTATTATTATTATTTATTATTATATGTTATTTATTATTATTTTGTATATACAAAACTATATACAATAAGAACAAATATCAAGTATTGTCCAGGCAAAAGAAGAGGCAAAAACATACATAAAAATTAGAATTACTACCAGCTTGAACAACATCAAACAAGAAACATATGCTAAATGTTTCAATAGTTATTCTATCCTAAGGAATCTAAGTCTTTTATTAAAAATTGCTTGGCTAAGACACGAGAGGAAAATAACTACAACTATCTAGTCTTCAACCCATTAAAGACCTGAGAAGAGAAATTATACTACTTGAGTAAACAGGAAGTGCAATAAAGCAACTTCTAAAATGTGCAAGAAATGACAGAGACAACCGGCTGCCTGGGCAATCACCCAAAGTCTCATTTGCAGCATTGGGGCATGATGTGGGGGTCCCCTCTGTGCTGTAATTACCATTAATGAATAAAGAAACTGCCTTGGCCTGATGATAGGGCAGAGCTTAGGTAGGTGGGGGGGGGAGAGAAGTGAATTCGGGGAGAAAGAAGGGTGGAGGGAGGGGACACCATGGATCGGATACCAGAGTCAGACATGCTGAATCTTTGCCAGTAAGCCACTGCCATGTGGCAATATGAGATTAATAGAAATAGGTTAAATTAATATGTAAGAGATAACCAATAAGAAGTTAGAGCTAATGGGCCAAGCAGTGATTTAATTAATACAGTTATTTTGGGTGTAAGCTAGCCGGGCAGCCGGGAAGAACAAGCGGCCCCCTCCTTGCAACAGGGGCAACCAACTTTGGCTAAGGCCTAGAGTAACTGACAGACCATTTTCAGAAGCAGTCTTGGCAAGGTTTGGCAGTCTTTTTGCTTGTATCCTGCTTGTCCAATCTGGACACTGTGCATTTTGTCAGTGGTCGAGGCAGGGGCAATTCTTTGCCCAAAGGTCAGTTTTGCCAAGAAGAAAACAAGCTCCAAGTAGAGTGTCTTCAGAACAGATCGGTGCTGCCAGGATCAATCGTCTATTATGTCAACATGACAAAAGGGGGCCAGTATCTCAGAGGCTGTTGGCTGAAGGAGTCCCCACAGCAGCTTATGACCAGTTGGCTGAGGAAGAAAAGACGAGGGCCTGGTTAACTGATAATTCTGCGTGCTGTGAAGACATCATCCAGGAATGGAGAGCAGGGGCACCACAGTCCCATTCTAGGACAACCCTAAAAGGCACAGTTGAAAAGAAATCTTCACAGTGGTCAGAACTCGTGCATACATTTTGCTTGGAAGGAGAAATGGCCAGATGTACCATGTTTACTGATTCATGGGCTGCAGCCAATGGATTGCTTAGATGCTCAGGGATGTGGAAAGAACATGATTGAAAAACCGATGAGAAAGACATCCGGGGAAGAAATTTTGGAGGGATCTCTTCAAATGGGCAAAGTATGTGAAGATAATTGTGCCCTGTGAATTTTTTTTTTGACAGGGTTTCTCTGTGTATCTCTGACTGTCCTGACACTCACTCTATAGACTGGGCTGGTCTCAAATTTAGAGATCCACCAGCCTCTGCCTCCTAAGTATAGTGATATTTTATTTGTGTTTTAATAAATAAAATTTGCCTGACGATCAGAGTATAAAGTTAACCATACTAGTCAGCCATACAGGCCAGGCAGTGGTGACACATACCTTTAATCCCAGCAGCCACACTAGTCAGTCATGGAGGCTGGACAATGGTGGCGCACACCTTTAATACCAGCACTAGAGAAGAATATAAGGCAGGATGAGACAGGAACTCGCTCTCTTTTCAGTCTGAAGATTTCATAGAGGTAAGAGTTCTCTAGTGGTTGACTGCTTTGCTTTTCTGATTCTCTGGGTTTTTATTATTCATGCTACACATAAGTGCTTGGATTAAAGACATATGCCTCCATGCCCAAATAATCGTGTCCCATGTAAACATTCATCAAAAAGTACTCAGCTAAGGAGGAGTTCAGTAATCAAGTAGATAGGATGACTGGTTCTATGGACAGTCAGACTTTCTCCAGCTACTCCTGTCCTTGTACAATTCCCCAACCTCCAAAAAATCTGTCCAAATATCTAGAGATGAGCTCAATCTGGACTATAAGAGAACTTCTGGCAATTAGGTAAAAGCCAGCATTCTTCAGGAACTTGTGAAACTGGTTCCCATCTGCCAAAAGGAGTCATTTTCCTTACCTCTGGCAGACTGGACATATGGCTCCATTGACATATACCTGTAGTTGCATATCAAAGCCCATGCTGGCCTCCAGGCTCCCTCTGTATCCAAGAGTACCTGTTATACATTTCAAAGTCCACACTAGCATCCTAGCCCTTCTCACCTCCCCAGGCTTCCCTCCTCCCAAATACCCATTTGTTTTCTTTGTAATGGCCAGGTGTCCTTCCACCCCACCCCACCCCACCCCACCACCCATTCTTGCTATGCTTTCTCTGTTCTCCATTCCCTGC
Source organism: Ondatra zibethicus (assembly GCA_004026605.1). Classification (NCBI taxonomy): domain Eukaryota; kingdom Metazoa; phylum Chordata; class Mammalia; order Rodentia; family Cricetidae; genus Ondatra; species Ondatra zibethicus. Next base: position 46,559 of record PVIU01006031.1, read on the forward strand.
TGTTCTTCCTTCTCTCACAGAGAGCGCAGGCCATGTCCAATCTTTTGGCCATATTCAGTCTGCTTCCTTCTCTTCTTTGGACTCTTCTAGATGCCTCTGGCTGTTCTCTCACACCTACAATAAAAAACCTTAACAATATATGGAGCAGTCATGTTGGCAATTTCTTTACCATGTCCCCTCGAATACCTCTGGTGCCAAAACTCAGTAGGGACACAATGAACCTCTTTCCCAGGGGCTTAGCTTGTCCTAACTGAACAAAGCTGTCGATTTGACTAGATTGTTTATATGAATCATTTGTTTCTACTGACTTTTGCCACCTACCATTTTTGACTCCAAATTTTAGAATCCACCTCTTCAGCTTCTCTTCTAATCACTCATCTCTCCTCATCTACTATGGCTGGTAAGTGATTCCTTGGAGTGGCCTGCTCAGTCTCTGTCTCCCTCAGTTCCTGGAGTCTACTACTGATAACAGAAGTCATGCCTTTCTCACCCTACTGGGCCCAGGAACAAAGTGGGAGAGATGGAGGTTGTGCATAAGTTCAACATTATGACCTTCCTCTCACCAAGGCTGGTGTGGCTACAGCCACTGCTGAGTGTTACATCTTCCAGCAGCAAAGACTAACAGCCTCTGATATGGAATCATTCCCAAGTAACCAGCTAGTGACCTGCTAGGCAGGTTGACTACATTGGACCACTTTCTTTATGGGAAGGTCAACCAGTGCTTTGTCCTTACTGAATAGATCTAGTTATGAATCCTGTATGTAATGCTTCTACTAGAACAGCATCCATGTACTTATAAAAATGTCTTATCCACAGCATTGCTTCTGACCATGGAACTCACTTCACAGCCAGAGATGTGGGATAAGGGGCCTATGCTCATGGAATCTACTGGTCTTACCATGTTCCATACCATCCTGAAATAGCTGACTTGATAGAATGAAGACATAGTTATAGTGCCAATTAGGGAAACTTTTTGAAGATACAATTACATGCCAATTATGTGGCAGTATCCTGGAGTGTGAAGGCAGGGTTCTCCAGGAGACAGTACATGCTTTGAATCAGTATCCATTGTAAGGTACAGTTTCTCTTATAGCCAGCATCAAGAGTTAAGAATCAAGGGCTAGAAATGGGAATGGTTCCACTCACTATTACCCCTACTAACTCTCTAGGGTTAGGTTTCACTTCCTGTTCCCCTAACCTTAAGTTCTACTGACCTAGAAGTTCTGGTTCCAGAGGAGTCAGTGTTCCTGCCTGGAGACACAGCAAACATTCCATTGATCTGGAAACTTAGAAACTTGGTTACTTTGGGCTCATGATAGCCTTAAGCCAACAGGCTAAGAAAGGAATAACAGCATTAGGAGGGGTGATTGATTCAGACTAGCAGGGGGGAATTGGATTGCTTCTTCACTATGGAGGTAAAGAAGATTATGTCAGTAGTGCAGGAGATCCTTTAGGATGTTACCATGTCCTGTGGTTAAAACCAATGGAAAATTACAATAGCATAATCCAGGAAGGATGACGAAGGGCCATGACACTCTAGAATTGAGGATATGAGTCACTCTTGCAGGAAAAGACCTGGGACCTGTTGAGGTGCTTGCTGAGGGTGGAGGAATTGAGGGTGGAGGAATTGCAGAATAAGTAGTAGAGGAAGGTAGCTATAAATATCAGCTAGTATCACATGATCAGATGCAGAAATAAGAACTGCACTTGACACGTGTTTCTGTAACATTTCATTAAGAAGATGTGTGGCATGAATCCTAATTGGTCTTAATAATAAAAACCCGGAGTCAGATATCAGGGTAAATGCTGGAAGATCAGAGAAGTAAAGGAGGCAATCACTAGAGAGACTTTTTACCTTTACTGAATATTCAGACCTAAGGGGGCAAGATCCTGTCTTTATGAATTCTCAGACTAAATGCTTACACTGAATGCCATGTGCTCCTGTTTCTTCTTGCCTTATATTCCTCTGTCTGCCCAGTCATATCCCTTCCTGACTCTTCCACCTTTATGTTGGGATTAAAGGTGTGAGCCACCACCACCTGGTTCTGTTTCTCTTTTAGACTGGATCAATCTTGCATAGCCCAGGGTGGCCTTGAACTCACATTTGTCTACCTCTCTCTCTCCCAAGTGTTGGTATTAAAGGTGTGTGCCTTCCCTGCCTGACCTCTATGGCTAACTAATAGCTAGCTCCACATTCTGTCAGGCAAACTTTATTTGTTAAAGCACAAACAAAATATCACCACATTGCCGCCTGTTTTGTCTAAAATTAAAAAGGTTATACCTAATATAAGAAAAACTGTATACAATAAGTACAATAATAATGATATACAATATATACAATAAGTAAAATAATAGGCAATAATACATCAGCAATATCTAGTCTATTTGTATTTGACAAATTCAGGGAAAATACTCCATTATCTATCCTATCTTGGTGAGTTGAAAGTCTTATACTTAATTCACTATCTTAACTTGCATTACCATCCAAAACTATCTTTTGATGTCTCAACCTTATACACTTTACACCTATTTAGTGAGTTTCTTTTCTAAGTCTGATAAACAAGGAAAACTATAATTATAACTATCTCATCTTCAACTACCTCAGAGACCTGAGAAAGAAATGATATTAACTGAGTAAGCAGGAAGCGCGAGCAAGTGACTTTCAAAAAGATGTGAGAAATGACAGAAACAGCTGCCTACCTGGAGAATCACCCAAGGTTCCTCTGTAATATTAGGGCACCCATCTTCAGCCTACAGGCCTAGAATATTGACAGACTTTTCTATGGAACAGGGTTTTTGAAGGACTGTCCTATTTTCTTTTCACAGATTTCGACAGTCCTTTCTTTTGTGTCCTGCTTGTCCAATTTGGACAGTATTCTGTCAGCAGTCAAGTGAGGACACTTTCTTGCCAAGTGCCTAACTTTTACTACTAAGAAAGTAAACTCCATATGGAGTTCCTCCGAGGGCCATCATCATTCTTCCTGCCAGAGCATTATCATCCTTCCTGCCAGGAGCAGACATGTCTCATTGTCATAAAAAAAAAAAGAGCCTATGTTATTAAAACATCTTAAATGTCATATTCTGTAGATCTCTGAAGTATGAAGATGTCTACCTAAAATATATCTCTGTTTAACCTTGAAAACATACTTTACATGACTACAAGTTTGATTGTAATAGGTGACTGACTACTAACCCACATTCTTTATCATCTTAAATAGTTGGTTGTTGGGGACTGTGGATCCCCAAACCCTGAATTTCCTGTAAACAATTTGTTATGCGTTCAGCTTCTCTGAGCAAAACAACTTGTTTTCCTCTGCTCTGAGCAGCCTGCAGCTGCTCTGAGCATGAGACCCTGAAGGCACGGGAGTAGTTCCTGATGAGTCTGCAGCTGAAAGATCCTAAGAGCTGGGGTGTGGCCAGAGCACTATATAAGCTGCCCCTGAACACAAACCAGGGGGCATTCTTGAGGAATTCAAGAATGACCCATGTCTCTGTCTCTCTGTCTGTGTGTGTCAATCTCCAGGCCCTTGCCTAGCTCGTGAATCACTGTCCCATAGTGCAGGCGTGGCATTACAAACATAGGGTATTATAGTTGGTCATAATAACTTTCAAGGACTAAAAATTTGCATTGCATTGTTAAGTGAACTGTACAGGTAAAATACCTTGAACAAGATTAGAAATGTATGCACAGTATAATCTAATAAAAATAACCTTAAATTTGTATCAATATACAAAAATCCATACCAGTGTAAAATATTCAAAACTAGTAGTTGCTTTTTTGGTTTAAAAGTAGATTCATAATCTACCTTTTTATTCTATTTCTATATCCCCCTTTTTCTTTTCAAAGTATATTTAATAATATACCCTTTTATCCTATCATTTCTTTTTTAAAGGTTTATTTATTTCTTATGTATGAAGTGTTCTGACTGCATGTATGTCTGCAGGACAGAAGAGGATGATAGACCTCATTATAGATGTCTGTGAGCCACCATGTGGTTGCTGGAATTGAACTCAGGACCTCTGGAAGAGCAGCTAGTGTTCTTAACCTCTGAGCCATTTCTCCAGCTACCATTTCTATATTCCCTTTTCATTTTAAAACTAGAACCCTGAATCTAACCTACTTTGTTCAGCTTTTTTCCTATTACCAATAATAACTTGTAACCAACCTCTCTAAATGATGACAAATATCCATAAACCACTGAATGACCAAAAACCATCCACCCCACTTCTTGGGAATGTGGGTGTCATGTTCTTAAAGTTACTTCCTGCTGTCTGGGGTAAACGACATATTTAAGGGATCCTGTAAAGAAAAATGTAGGTTAATTGTCAAGTCCTGGGAAAGGTAGCTGTATCATTTCTTGTCTGATCTCTGTGTCATGAGGAAGTGTAGAGTTTGTCTCTAGTCCTGGCTAGAGTAGTCTGTGAGGCTGGATCATCTCTGATAGCCACCTCAAAATGGTCCTGAGCACTTCATAGTCCAAAGCCGAATTTTGGGTGGTATTTTTCAGTTTAGTGGTGTTACCACAGTCCAGGTAGATTTGTCATTGTGGGAGTCTATTATCTTTTTGGAGACTTCAGAGAACACATTAGGTCAGATTATTCTTTTTCTTGATATTTTTTCCAGGTAGTTCTCCCTTCTTCTTTGGATGCTTATTTGTCCAAAGGTCTTTAAATTCCTCAAGATGGTTGTTTTTATTTTCCTGAAAACAAAACTCTCTTCAACCCTAACTTTGAGGAGTTAAATCTGATCAAATGGAAAAACATTTGTTAGTTTTAAAGTTTGAGATTGAACAGCCATGCTGTTTGATGAACTATCATCTCTTCTAATCAAGCGGTCTCTCTTGTTCAAATCTAATCTTTGTCAATTTTGACCTATGGTGTCTTCTGAAGTTTTTGTTTATCTTCTGTAGGTATTCTATCTTCCAGAGCAGCATGGTTTCTTATAATAGGCATTGGGTTCTTCAGTTGCTCTGGGAAGCAGTTTCCTCCCTGGTGGTATGAAACAACTGAACTTGACATGAGGGCCAAGGGCATGAGTCCTGAGGGCATCAGGACTCTCAAGGAGTTTCCTGATGGCAAAGGGTTACTACCTTGACTGTCCCTTGTCGTTCTACATTCATTAGTCCAATGCCTGCCTTTGCCACACCTTCTACATAATCCAGAAGGGAGGGGCATTCTGTTTGAATTATGCTTAGAAAAAACATTGTTTCTAGGAATGCCCTGCTTACAATCCCTTTTAAGGTGACCTTGTTTAACGCAATTGAAACATTTGATATTTCAATTTTTCTTAAACTTCTGGAAATCACCTCTCAATAATACAAGCATTATTGTGGTCATGAAATTCAATATTGATTGTATCTCAGATCCATTCCTCCAAGGATGCTGATCTTGCCTTTAAAAGCCTAATTATCCTTTTGCATTGTGAATTAGCATTTTCAAAAGCCAGAGATTCAATTATTATTTGTCTAACTTCTGAATTTGGTATCATTCTATGTACTGCTGATGCCAATATTTGTAAGAAATCCATAAAGGTTTCCTTTGGGCCCTGTATAACTTTAGCAAATGACTCAATTTTCATTTCTTCTCCAGTTCTGTCCCAAGCATTCAAAGCTGCTGTATGGAATAAATTTAAGGTGTAGTCATCATATAGATATTGCCTTTGCATATTAGCATAATCTCCCTCTCCAAGAAGTTGGTCTTGGGAGATTTCTATACCTCTAACCCTACTTCGTTGTTCAATGGTCTTAGCCTCATCTTTCTATCAGGTCCTCCATTATAATTGAGGACCAGGCTCTAAGACTGCTATAACCAAGTCTCTCCACTCTTAAGGGATAATTCTATTACAAGTTGACCATGACTTTAACATTTGCTTCAAAAAAGGTGAATACATGCTGTATGAGACGATTAATTCCTTGAATCTCCTTAAATCTAACATTTCCATAGGATTCCAGTGAGTGCTTAAACAGCCTTGGGGATATCTGTCATTTGACAGTTCCTGGAAGGTGACTGAATAAATTAAGGTTGGTTGTTTGGAAACCTTAGGTTGTTTCTTTCTAACCTTATAATGCAATGCTGAAATTGGTTCTCTTTTAAATTTCTCTGTATGAATCTGAATATCTCTATGATATGTTTTGATAAGTTTTTCTAAGGCCTGTATCAACCACCATTTTTAGAGATAAACCAAGAATTACCAAGTCAACAATAAAGATTATCAAAACGATAATTAACAATATGTCATTCCCAGTTAAGTTGATTATTCCTTCATTTAAATGTCCCATTTTTAAATCATGCATTGCATAATCATACAGAGACCTAACTCTCTCCATTGCCATAGTGTTTGCCATTTTTAAACATGTGACAAATCACTCTCTTTTAACTAATTCCCTCTTTAACAATTCCCAATTGTCTCACCAAATCTGCTGAAGATGACAATTCAGGTGACAGTGAAGTGTGAAACTACGTTGCATAGATGACAATTCAGGTGACAGTGAAGTGTGAAACTACGTTGCATAGAACTGTAGAAGCCTGAGCATGTTTCAAGGCAGCTAGCTGGTTTGACAGCAGCCAAGTAGGGGGTTCAGGGAAAGCCCACAATTCACTGAGAGAGAAAAGAAGCCAAAGAGTCACCTGTCTGCACAGGGGAACGTGTGAGAGCGACTAACTGCTGTGGCCTTTGGAACCCAAATGCCTGTGGAGTTTGCTCCAGAGAGGCTCTGTCGAATCCTTACCAAAGGGGGCAAGATCCTGTCTCTATGAATCCTCAGACTGAATGCCATGTGTTCCTATCTCCTCCCACTTTATATTCCTTTATCCACCCAGCCATATCACTACTTTTCTCCACCTCCCTAGTGCTGTTATTAATGGTATATGACTCCCAAGTACTAGAATTAAAAGTGGGAGCCACCCACCACCTGGCTCTGTTTCTCTTTTAGACTGGCTCAATCTTGTGTAGCCCAGGGTGGCCTTGAACTCACAGAGCCTGATCCGCTGGAATTAAAGGTGTGTGCTACCACTGCCTGGCCTCTATGGCTAACCAGTGGCTAGCTCCACACTCTGATTGTCAGGCAAGCTTTATTTGTTAAAGCACCAATACACAGATATTTGTGTTTTCTTTCCTTTATTATCATGTAACATAACATCAATTGAGATAATACTGGAGAATGGGTTGTAGATCGATATTATATTTAGAATACTAAGCATTTCTCAAGAAACTTTGTCTCTTATTTGAAAATATATAATGTGTTTATAGTTGTATATAGGATAGTTACATCATGTCATGTGGAATTACAAACTGTTGGGAAATATTATTTTAAGGTGTATTGCTAACTTTGGTTGTCAACTTGACTACATCTGGAATCAACTAAAACCCAAGCTGCTGGGCACTCATGAGGGACTTTTTTCTTAATCAGATTATGTGAAGCAGGAAGACCCACATAAATCTGGAACACACCTTTGGTGGCAGCCCACATAAAAGTGCATGGAAGAAGGAAACTGCTCTTGGCTTGCTTGCCTTCGCTCTCGTGGTCAGTTTAACTGTCGCTGCTGATGAAAATAAATCCCACTTCCCTAGGATTGCAGTGCAGACTGAAGACCAGCAGCTTTCCAGAGTCCTCTAGGCCTCCAGCTCTGCGCTGGGACTGCTGAGACATCCAGCCTTCTGAACTGAACAACGACTATATTCTCAGCCCTTCTGTCATAAGACATCCACTCAAACCACAGCCTGTAAGCCAGTCTAATAAATCCCTTAGAGATTGTGTGTGTGTGTGTGTGTGTGTGTGTGTGTGCGCGCGCTCGCACACGCGCGCTGCAAAGGCAGTTCCACTTCCACTTCCAGGGCTCTGCCCACACTGTGGATACTGTTGGGCTGACTGCTCTACTCTATCTCTATCCGTCCTCTCAGCTGTTTCTTTAGAGAACCCTGACTAATACACCTGACTTTTATTAAGTTCTAATGGTTCTATTTTTAAAATTATGTTAGTTTTTTTTTGGGACAGTCTGGCATCCAATTTGCAGGAATCCTTTTGCTTCATCCTCTTAAATGATAGGATAACAGATGTGTGCCATGATGTAAAGTCTTATAATGACTCCTATTAAAATATATGAGTATATAGCCAAATGTATTTAGTAGCAAACTTTCAGGAACATCCTGTGCTACAGACTACAGCTAGTGCTACAGACATCCAACATTACAAGCATATACTTGGGCCTGGAGAAATGTCTCAGTGTTTAGAACAATAGTTACTTTTCCAGAGAACCCGGGTTAGATTTCCGGTACCTATAAGGTGGCTCAAAATCCTGTGTAGCTCCACTTCCAGGGGATCCAATGCCTTCTTCTGGCCTCCACAATGGCACACATGTTGTGTACAAATACACACACAGACAAAACACAATACACATAAATTTTAAGAAATTACATTTATGGGGTTAGAGGGATAATTCAGTGGTTAAGAGCACTGGTTACTCTTTCAGAGACCAGGGTTCAATTTCCAGCAACCCACATGGCAGCTCACAACTCTGTAATTCCAGTTCTAGGGAATCCATCATCCTTTTCTTGTCTCTCCTGGCACCAGGCATGCAATTGCTGCACAGGTATCCATGCAACCCAACCACTCATACATATAAGATAAATAATAGATAACATTTTTATTTAAAAAGGTAAGAAGGACTCTCCTTGATAGTGCTTGACTCTATTGTGCTGTTTTATACAATCCTAGATCTCATGATGAAAGGGTAGTACAGTCCATGACCCAGGTCTACCTTTCCACATCACTCAACACAATCGAGATTATCTCTCAGAAGCAAGCCCAAAGGCCCATCTCTCAAGATTTTAGATTCTGTCAGGTTGACAATTAACAACCAGAGCTCCACAGGAACCTTAATAACTCCCCTTTTGTAGTCAAATGCATTCAAGAACATACTTGGAACTAGAGGCAGTGGGAAACCAGCCTAGACTGGTTTTGGGTGCATGCACAGTGAGGCAAACTGTGTCCCCTGAGTGAACTTTTAGGGAAAATTACCTAAAATCACGCCTATGCATGATTGGGCATATGTAAGATTACAATCAACTGCATCATGAGAAAGAACATGCACAGCAAACAAAGGCTGATGAAATCCAAGCCTGTCAATCAAGACAAAAAGCTACCCATTCTCTACCCCAGCAACCACCTCCTCATCTTGAACCTACAAAAAGATGCCCCAGGAAATAAACCAGAGCACTAAAGCTCAGATAGCTTGCTGCTTTCTTAGAGCATAGCTGTCCCACACTTTTCAATTTGCTTAAGAAGACATTTTAAAAGTGCCTGTGTGTGGCCAGTGAGATAGTTCAGTGGGTAAAAACACTTGCAGAACTAGCCTGGCAACCTGAGTTTGATCCCAGAACCCACATAAAGGTGTGGAGAGAACCAAGTTGTTTGACTTTCACATGCACACCCCGGCAATGCCCCCCACATAATCATACACATGCATGTATACACACATACTAATGATAATAATAATAATAATAAATTAAGATAAAAATAAGAAAGAAGTATGAAGCTTGCCTTGACTCAACTGCTTTCTGTCATGATGAGAGCATGGCACAATAATAGTTGCTGATCTTAAAATGAGGGCACTTGTGAGATGGATTTGAATAGCACCTGTGGCCTGGCATGAAGATCAGCAGATTCCAATTAAAACCAGAAGAATTACAAAACTAAGAGTTTGGCCAGATTTGGTGGCACACAGCTTTATCACAGCATACAGAAGGCAGAGGCAGGGAGAATTTCTGTGAGTAGAGAGCAGCCTGCTCTACATAGTGAAGTCCTGCCCCCCCAACAACACTAAGAATTCAAAGTTATGGGTAAAAATTTGAAGCTTGTGATAAGAAAATTTTGAGATGTACTAATGTACTAAATTAAGTTATAGGTCAGAGAATAGCGGGAGGAAAGAATGAGAAGATCATTTTGACTCACAGCTCAAGCTGAATCCACAGAAAACGAAAAAAAAGGAAGGAAGTTGTTTTACATCCCTTTACACAGGAGGTACTTTAAAACTTGATGTAGTCCCCCTACATCTGCTTCTCAGGTGATAGATTACAGGCACATAGCAACACATCCAAATATACACTGTCCTTTCCTGATACTGGTGTGTGTTAGAACTCAGGTATTCTGGAAACAAATGGTTTAATTCACTGATGGATGCACAGCTTAATAGCTACTTGGAAGTGGAGGAAACTGACCAAGTTGCAGAAAGTAGATCATTTGGGGTCATGTCTTCTAATGTAATATTTTTATTATTTAACATAATTTCTTTTTTGACTCTGGGAATTTCACATCATACATCCTAATTCCACTCACTTCCATATCCTCCCTTTACCCCTGCAGTGCCCCCCCCAAAGAAAGAAAAGAAGCAAACACAAAAATAAGCAAAACAAAATTACAAAAAAACACCTCTTCACTCCTCCATCTTTCCCACCTCTCCAGCACCTCTTCATTGGTCCTGGTGGCCCTGCGGCCTCGGTGCGTCACACAGTCTACCCTTTGGTTCAGTCAGCTTTACTTGTAAATGTTCATTGCAATGAGTTATTGGTTTGGCTCGAGGCCTCTGGTTTCATCATGCATGATTCCTATGGCCCCGTGAGGTGACACGGGTCACAGACATCAACACAGATCCTGGCTTCAGCAGGACCCTGGACCCAGACATGACCCTTGGCAGCAGCCCTGGCCTAGATGACACCATGACACAGGCCATTCAGATCTATACAAACATGGATGCAGCATGGCCCGTGGGCAACAAACATGGTTTCAGGTGACTGATCAGACCCCAGTCAACCACATGGCCCTCATTGCAACATGACATTGACTCAGACACTGGCTGCTATAGGGCCACAGACCCAGACATGGCCCTTGGCAACAGCTCAGGTCTGGACAATAGCATGGCCCCGGATGGCAGCACAGGACACCTAGATCAGTGTGACTCCAGCAGTGTCATGGCTCTTGGATATCTACATAATGACCAGTGGCAGCTGACACTGGACAAAGGAGCTGACCCTCCCCCTTACCAGCTTCAGCACTTGGGAAAGTGGACCCCACATCCTGCATGGGTATCACAGTAGAACAGCCCCCGGCTGTGGTAGTACCATGGACCCAGACATGGCCACTGTTAGCAGCCGGGGTCTGGATGTCACCGTGGCCCCAGGTGGCAAGAAGCCCTCCCACATCAGCCTGCTTCTCACTGACTTCACTTCTTCCAGTCTATGTTTTTCCATGGCACGTGAACCATTCAGCTGCACTTAGAAGAGCTGCACCCTGGAAATAAAGAAAAAAGACCCGAGGAAATAAAAGAAAAATAAGTTCATTTGGCTCCAATGCTTGTGGGTCTCTGGTGGAAGAGAGCCTCATCATGGGGAACATGCAGGAGAGCAAAGCTTCAACGTGACGGTGAAGCAGAATGGGAGAGAAGGGGCTATAGCAAACTATTACATTGTCAGGCAGGCACAAGCCACCCACAGGCCAGCCTGCGTCCTCGAGATCCAGGTCCTATTATGATGAGCAAGTATATGGTGGAGAAATAGGAGAGAACGAGAAGCAGAATGGTTCGTGTTCTGTGGAAAAAAGTCAATAAAAAGCTAAGTCATTAGATCCCGTTCAGTGAAAAAACAATGGATCTCATGAACTATCAGTGTCAGCAGGAAGGCAACAGACTAGAAATCAGCCAATCAATCATCAGTCAGTCAACCTGTTTTCAGTCATCTAGATAAAAGAATGAGATGGTACAGAAACCCAAGAAGTTGAATATTTGTTCTTTAAAGACTGTTAGTCATGCTTTTACATCATAGATAACTGCGAAACATGGTCACTTAGAATCCTCTTGTGGCCTGTGTGGTGCTACAAGTAGAACCCAGGGCATCATGGGTACTAGGCAAGTGCTCTTCTACTGATGTACAGCTCCAGGACAAACCACACTGAAATGCTTTTCTTTTATTATAGTTATTTCTTTATTATTTATTTGTTTGTGTCTGTGCACACATACGGGAGTCAGAGAACAACCTGTGGGAAATCTATTCTCTCCTTCTAGCATGTGGGTTTTAATAGATTTTCTGTATCCCAATTGCCACACCCACAGCGGTGTCGCCTGTGTGACAACGATGCCTCTGGTCCGGAGGACACAGGCTGGGGGGTTCGTGCCGTTCGCGGATAGGCCTCCGGTGGTTCCTTAGCAATCATCTCAGGTCATGAACTTGAACTCAAGATTATATACTCACCGCTGTCATAGATGGTTAGCTGCCTCTGCTATTCTTTCCTGTTTCCTGATAACGTTCTTTGCTATACTTGGCCAAAACATATAATCTTACCAGAGAACCCCTTGATGTTCCTGGGATTGATAATTCTGATAATGATACTAATACAGTGCTCAAGATGCCTCCAGTGTTTCAAGCCCTTGTGCAAATACTAGGGGAATATTATGGATGAGTTACAGCAGCAGGAACTTTTCCTAAATAGGACTGATGATTTGGGGAAAACATAAGTTAAGATCCAGATGTTGTTAGGAAACCCCCATTCTGGGAATAAAGAAACTAGGATTGAGTATTCTAACACGTAAGGCTCATGGGTTAATAAAGTTTAGGATCAGGGATATATGGTGGGAACCACCCAGAAGTACAACTGAGTCACCAGATGACCCCATTCCATACACAGAAAGTTATGAGGATGATAGTCACAAATATGTGATATATAAGGGACAAAAGCGGAATTATTTAGCTCTACTATTTTTGAATAGGCTTGCTAGATCCTAACCCCCATGGTGTTTGCTACATAAGAAAGTACAAAAAAGTATATTGCAGCAGGTGCAGAGAATTAGGCATATTTGGTCACTAGAGGAGATAAAGAAAGGGTGAGAAAAAAGAAGGACCATGATAGCAAATAAGAGACAGAAACTTTCTACTCCTAGATAAGATGAAACCACTCATTTGAAGTTTATGTTCCCAAGGACAAGAGTTTCCCTTCTAAGGATGTGTTATGTCTAACACCTGTTCCTGATAATATGCTTTTCTTAAAAATTGCTGATGTGACTAAAAGAAGCTTTCATACTGTGCCAAGTAATGATATGTGACCTTCTGGTTTGTTCTTTGTTTGAATACTATATAATGACAACATGAATTCAGTAAAGTTGCAGCAGATTCAAACCACTCCCTTGTGCACTGTGTTTGTCTGTCATTCGCCTAACTTGTGCCTTCCTGGTACCAAGACCCTGATTTTCCCACGGTCTGAGGGGCTCCCCTGAGCCGGTCCGTGGCACCCAATAATAAGTTTCTTAGCCAATGCAGTAAGCCAGATCAAGCCAAATTAAAAAAAGACCAGGTGTATTCTGAGCAAAGCAACTTCCAGGTGACTCTCCAGCATCCAGAGATTGAGGCAGGGGAAGGAGAAAGAATAAAACTCACATGATTTTTTCCCCTGTGGTCTTTAGTCCTTGTCCTACCTCCCCTACCTCTGTTCATGTTGGACAATTTACTCAGTAACTCCTGCCACTGTATTACAAATCTCCTGGATCTCAGGAACTTTGCTCCACCCCAGGTCCCTGAGAATGATGGCAGGAATCCAATTGAGGGTGTATTGTTGCTTGGCCAATCAGCGTATTGAGTTTCCTGAGTTCACTTGGGACTGAATTATGGGTGACCTCCTTCCAGAGTCTCAAGTCTGGTAAGGAGCAGAGGCATTTTGCCCTTGAAATGGCTGTCAAATTCTCAAACTGCCTCTCCTCCAGAATTCTGTCTAGAACAGAGAAACTTGGGCCCATGTGTTCCATGTCCTTTCTTAGCTGCCTCTGTTCAGTTGGAACCTCCACTTCACTCCTGCATGATTCTAAAGGCCCCTTTCCTGTCTCCAAACCCAGACCTCTCAGAGAGTCTCCAACAAAGCAAAGGTACCAAAAGGCCCAGTCCCACGCTCTTGGTGACTATTGCAGCCTCCTCCCCTGTTGCTGCCAGCAGCCCAAGTCCCACCCAAGTGCTCAGCTTTTGACCACACTTGGGCACAAAGTCAGCTTGGGATGGACACATCATCACCCCTCACCTACAACCTATTAGGTCTTTCTGCTTTCTTTGTGGTTGAGGCTTCTTCAGCTCATCTGAAAATTGTTTTGCTCAAATAAACCTGTTGTTAAACTTCTGTTTGGCTTGATCTGGCTTACTGCTTCGGTGGAGAAACCTATTATGGGGGAGGATGCAGAAAAATAAAATGATTGTTCTCAGTAATAACTGTTTGTGTCTCTGGAAAATGACTAGATGGAAAGAAAAAAGGTTAAAATCTATGCAAGTTATGAGGGTCCAACAATGTTTAAGATATATAAAAGATTAAAGGCATGAAAGATTGCAATTTTTGAGGGTAAGACTGTTTTAAGATATATGGGTCTGAGGATGTGAAAGCTTAAGTCAGTTTAAAGGGTCTCAGAAAATGATTTAAGATGTAAATGCAAGTTATAAACGCATAAATGATTTAAGGTATATGAAAATGGGAAACATTTCAGATTTCTTTCCCCTTCTATGATACAGTTACACTAAGATTTCAAAAGTTCAAAATTTTAAAATTGATCAATGGAGCTCTGATAAGCTGGCAGAGCACTGACTACTTACTGTTCATTCATAAGCTCAAGACTTTAAATTTCCTTTAGTTGCCCTCCAAGTATAGACTTAAAGGGGTTTCTCATCAAGCTAAAGACATTTCTGTCTAATCTACATCTAATTCTCTGGACAGAGGAAAAATGTTCATGCTTTGCAAAACAATCTATAGCTTTTGCTGGGACTCAAAGGTGTGAGTCTACTCCAGCTGTTTTACAGACACCTGACACCTGCTTTTTCTATAATGTAGATTTCAGTACAGATTGGCAATGCTAACACATCTAAAACTTTTATTTTTTTTTTGTAAACTAAAAAATCACATAAGCTTCAGAGAATCAGAGTCATAAGACTTGAACCCACTTCTCACCGATCAAAAGGATTTGGATACGTACAGCCAAAGTTTCCCCACATGTCTATTTCTGAGAATGGTATTTCTCTCTCCTGGTCTTAGGCTTCTCCCCTTCTTCAATTACTAGGACTATGGGTCTGAAAGTTCCAAATGTAAGGTTTTCCTGTAAGTTCCTAAATTTTAACTTCTGTCCCTAGTCTATAATCTGTCTTAGCAGATTTCTACTTGGCTGACAGATACATTCAAGCATCAGCTACTGACTACAACATGCTCCAAACAACCACAAGCTCTGGACTTGCTGAAAGCTGATGTGGACCAGTCCAGTTTATGTGAATGCTCCTTATCTCTTCAGCGGGGTCAACAAACCAGATGCATCTCATGAATGCCCCATTGCCTAAATTCACTCCTTGCCTTTGACTAGCCTTCCAGCCTTCCTGGGCTCTGACAACAACATCCTAGTCTCAGCAGGAAGTAGTTACAGAAGAGAGTACATCACCCTTTGCCCCCCAGAGCAGGCTAGAATGTTAGATCAAAAGGAAACTCCCTGGCATAGGGGACAAAATTGCTACCTATAGTGACTATTGGCATACCAGGAAAGGTACTTGTTAAAACCAAGTATACCTAGATCTACCAACAGGGAGATTCACTAACAGAAATAGTTCTATAGTATGATAGGGCACCTAACCTGCTCTATGTAAAATAGGAAGGTTAAGGTATAGCTTTAATTGTTGCTTCTGTATAAACCACTCAGGAATCATTTTAAATAATCTAGCTGTACTTAAAAAATAAAAAAAATCATTGCAAAAGAGGGGATCTGAGACAAAGTAAATAACTGGTCTCCATTCTCATTTCCAGGTTCCTTCTGGATAGTAACTCTGCTGTCAGCCGTCACAGGGCTTTTGATCCTTCTGCTTCTACTAATTCTGTTGGCTCTTGCATCATTGATGCCTTAACTAAATGATCATTTCAGACTGGGTACCATGGAGCTGATGTTTATTAGATCCCAATATAGACATGTACCCATTACAGAGTCAAGGATTTGATTCATGATACAACTCAACTGGGGAATGTGAGAGCCAAAGTTACATTTTTAAGTTTTAATTTCTATGCCTTGATATCCATGAAACAAAAATGCCTCTGATCTGCAAGCCCTTGCCCAAGGACAGATAGTTCCTGAAATTCTGGAGGCTATTGTTTGCGGGAGATAACAAGCCTCGTGTTTTCCCCTAACCAAGTTTATTTAAACCATCTGCAGCGGATGTGCTTGGTCACGCATGGGTGGAAGGTATGAAGGGTGGCGGTCCATTAGGATGTATGCTCGCCCCTGATTGCACCTGATGAGAAACACAATGAATTGTGGATTTTCCTTCTTAAACTGCTGAAAATTATGATTTTGGGCCATTTCCCAGGAACCTGGATATATGGACATGGTCAGAGTCCATCCACCCGGCTAGTATTTAACTAAAATTTGCTTCAAATTTGGCTTTAAACTGTGGTAGTGGTCTTACTCTGAACCAGTGGGATTAACATCTTCTGGAGCCTCCCCCCCACCCCCAGTGAGAATCAGCCCACCCACCCAAATTCTAAAGCAGGAATTTTACTCCAGAATTCTGGGGCTGAGAGGCACTTCAGAAGGCACGTGCTTTGAGATACTCCAAGGTGCCGAGGCTGCCCTCAATTTGTGGACTATAGGCTTGGAGTGCTATCCTGAAAAATACAGCAACCATCTACGGAGGCCTCCTGGGTCCCATGAAGATACCATTGGCCCCAGGCAATAGAAAACAGTCTAGAGAACATGATACCCACATTCCCAAGAGGAAAGCCTTTCACCTTCTGGGCCTGGAAGCTGAAAGCTGATGTTGTCCTGGTACCTCTGCCAACATCATGGAGACTACAGACACCTGTGATGACCATCTTGTTACAATGAGGGGCTCGGGCTGCGTTCCGGCGCCGGGCCCCTTGTTCTGTCCCACCCGGCTCCAGGTGTGTACCTGAAATAATTACACGGAAACTGTATTCATTTAAATACTGCCTGGCCCATTATCTCCAGCCCCTTATTGGCTAACTCTCACATATTATTTTAGCCCATCTCCATTAATGTGTATCGCCACTTGAGTTGTGGCTTACCCGCATGAGTCTAACCAGTGTCCATCTTGTGCGAGAAGCATGGCGTCTGCGTCTGCCACACTGCCTTCTCTCTCACAGCATTCCATTCTATCTACTCCGCCCACCTAAGGGCTGTCCTACCAAAAGGCCAAGGCAGTTTTCTTTATTTAACCAATGAGGGCAATATACAAACAGAAGACCCTCCTACACCACCATCTAGGTAACAGACTAGTCTCTGCCATTTTAATTGATATACAGGCCATTTGTCATATTTTCTGTTATAATTCATCCTTCTCTGAGCTGATAATGTTTGATTGTAGATGGAGGCTGTTCGTTCGCTTTCCAGCTACCCAGACCCAAAATAATCACACAGAAACTATATTAATTGCAATACTGTTTGGCCAATAGCTTAAGCATATTTCTAGCTAGCTCTTACATCTTAAATTAACCCATTTTTATTATTTTATATTTTACCACAAGGCTCATGGTTTACCAGTAACGTTCTTGGGGGGTCTATCTCCCTTGGCAGCTACATGGCTTCTTTCTGACTCTGCCTTCTTTTCTTCTCTATCTCTGCTTGGAATTTCCACTTTACCCTATTTTGCACTGCCACAGGCCCAAAACAGATTTTTTGTTAACCAATGGTAATAAAACATATTCACATCATACAGAGGGGAATCCCACATCATTTGATGGCTAGGCTACTGATAGTTTCACCAGTTTAATAGCTCCCCTGACACACAAGGTTATAAACACCTTGGTAGTTCTTTAGTTAGTGCATTAAATTTCTTGTTGAAAAAAAAAACAAGTTTTCTTTGTTCACAGGTTTCATAGTAAAAGATAAACAGGTTTCACATGTAACTTTCCACCCAAGGAACACAGAAAATGATTTAAGATGTATAAATGCAAGTTGTAAGATATAAGTAAACGAGTTAAGTTGTGCAAAGATGTTTTGGACTTTGATCCACTCTCTCTGCTATTGTCACACAATTTCAGAGGTTCAGAGTTTTAGCATTGATAAATGTAATTCTGATAATCTGATGAAGCACTGACTATTTACTACTCAGTAACAAGTTCAAGATTTTAAATTTCTGTTGGTTCTCTTCTAAGTACATACTTAAAGGTGTGTTTCATTGGGCTAAAACATGTATCAGGCTCTCTAGACATAGTAAAAATGTTTATGCCTTTTAACCCAAAGCCCTAGTCTTTGCTATGACACTAAGGTGTATATCTGTTCCAGCTGTTTTACACATACATGTTCCCAGGGAAAGAGTGCTGCTACTGTATTAACAAATCTGGTGGAAACTAATATCAACTCACTGCACAAATTGTCTGAAGCACTTTACCAATACAATCAGGTAACATCTCCATTCCATTCTTTCTGGCAGTCTTCAGTCTTCCCATGGCTAGCCTTGTTCATAGGTCCAGTGGTAATAATCTATTTTTTTTCTCCTAGCAATGTGCTTTGTTGTGGGTGTTTCTGTCCTGCCCAGTTCCCACAATCATTAAGTCCCAAAGAAGTCACACAGAGGTCTACATTAGTTATAAACTGATTGGCCCATTAGCTCAGGCTTCTTATTAACTTTTATAACTTATATTAGCCCATTATTCTTATCTATGTTAGCCACATGGCTCGGTACCTTATTCAGCGAGGCAGTCACATCTTACTTCTTCTGTGGCTGAGTCACGACTGCATAAATTCATTGCAATATTAGCCACATATGGCCTCAGCTTCCCTCTTCGACCTTCAGGCCAATACAGTCAACCCATCTCATGCTTTGTTTAACTTGAGATATGGTTCCAATTCCTAGTAATTGAACATCTGTCTCTTGAGGAGGCCAAGTTGGATGCCAAAATTCTGGAGTAATGATAGTCACGTCTGCACCTATGTCTATCAAACCAACAATTACAATGCCATTTATACACACTCTTAGTTTTGGTTTTGATCATTTATAGAAGTCTGCCAGAATATATGCTTCTTATTTCCTATTGGAATTTTTGACTTATTCTCCATGTTTATGCCATCATTTAGAACAGTATGGTCTTTTACAGAAAGCTCTGTATTTTTTAATTTTCCTGGTGAGACATGTCCTACACAGCTACTGGGAATGACTGGCTTGGGGGCCTGCGAGAGGCCCCTCAAGGAGTTTCCTGGTGGTATCAGGTTGCCTTGTCTGTCTGTTGTTGATCTGCATTCATTGGTCCAATGTTGGCCTTTGCCACACCTTTTACATATACCTGAAGGCTGAGTCCTCCTATTTTTGCCATTCCCAGAGGAGATATTATTCCTAGGAATTCCTTGTCTACAATCCCTTCTCAGATGTCCTATTCTACCACAATTAAAACATTTGGCATTTTGATGTCTCCTCATTCCTTTGGAAATTGCTTCTCCTACCCAAGATTCGGTATTATAGTCAAATATCTCAATGTTCATTGTATGCAGAATCCATTCATCCATAGGTGCTGATCTAACCTTTAAAGGCCGAAGTATCTTTTTGCATTCTAAGTTGGCATTTTCAAAAGCCAGAGATTCAATAAGTACTCGTCTAGCATCGGGGTCTGTTACTCCTATTTGTACAGCCTTACTTAATCTTTGTAAAAAGTCAGTAAAGGGTTCTCTCTGTCCCTATCTAACCCTGGTATATGATTCAATTCTTTTTCGTAGTTCTTGAATCCTGTCCCAAGCATTTAAGGCTGCTTTGTGGCATAGGGACAAGATTTCTTCATCATAAAGAGCTTGAACCTGTGGGTCAGCATAAGGGCCTTCACCAAGAATTTGATCTTGGGAAGTCTCAAAGCCCTTTGCTTTTCCCTGTTGTTTCAAAATTTTGGCCTCTTCTCTGAAATAAATTTTAAACATTAATAGAGGTCCTTCATCCAGGACTGCTGAAACTAACTGAAAGAAATCATACTTTCTCTGTCTTCTCCAGGAATGGATTCACAAGGTCTCCAGGGTGGCTGTTAACAGAATGCTTCTTCACCAATACCTCTCACTGAGGATGAGCCCACCAACTCCCAACTCCCCTCTCCATGTCACCCCATGCCAATTTGGTTCAGATTTGAACCAGTGCCCATACACCCAAAAAGGTCATGATGGTTTTTTTTTTTTTTGGAACCTCCAGCTCACTCCTGCATGACCCAAAAGTCCCTATTCTTGTCTCTATTTCTAAATCCCACCCTCTCAGAGAGTCTTCAACCAAAAAAAAAAAAGGCCAAGTTCCTCATTCTTGGCAACTACTGCAATTTCTTCCCGTTACTGCCAGCAGCCCAAGTCCCTGCCTAATTGTTCAACTTTTGACCATACTTTGGCAGAAACCCAGCTTGTGATGGACACATCATCACCCTTCACCTACAATCTATAAAGTCTCCCTGCTTTTATTTGTGGGCATGGCTTCTCTCAATCTCTGGGACTGGAGAACTCACCCAGGAGTTGCTTTGGTCAAATAAACCTGTTGTTACACTTTTCAGTTCAGCTTGATTCAGCTTACTGTGTCACTGAAGAAACCTATTGTGTGTGTGTGTGTATGTGTGTGTGTGTGTGAGAGAGAGAGAGATAGAAACCTATTAACCCACTTTCTCTCTCCATTATACTTTCAGACAAAGGCTTGAAATTCTTGGAAACATGTTCTGGCAGAAATGATGCAAACTGAGCTAGATAAAGTTGTGGTGGAGGGCTTGCTGTTGCATGAGTTCTAATTGCTTTTAATAATAAAAACCCAGAGCCAGATATCAAGGGTAAATGCTGAAAGATCTGAGAGAGAAAGGAACATGCCACAGTCACCTCTTACCTTGTTAACTCCTTAGCCAAAAGAGAGTTGACCTCATGTTTCCTCCCACCTTATATTCTCTCTGCACAGCCATATCACTTCCTGGCTGTCTATAGAGATCTCCAGATCTGTTTGTTTAACTAGTGGCTAGCTCTGTCCTTATGATCTTCAGGCAAGCTTTATTTGATAGAGTACAAACAAGATATCACCACATTTCCCCTTGTTTGTCTAAAATAAAAAGGTTATACTATAAGAAAAATTATGTACAATAACTATATATAATATATACAGGCAATAAATATATCAACAATGTTTAGTCCATAAGCAATTGATAAACTCACAGAAAACACTTCATATCTGTTATTCTTTTATAAAGATATCAAAGAGGAATAACAAAAAAATCAAAAACAAAAAAGAAAAATAAACAAACAAAAACCAAACAAACAAAAGATATGGTAGTGGGGGACCAGTCCCATGATGGGTGGCAGTCCCATGAGGGGCCTCAGCAGGTCACCTGAGGCCTTGGTATGTAGGAGACCATGACTAGTGAGAGACAGACAGATACACCATGCAGAGAGAGTTTGGGTACAGAGTTTATTTAGTGGGTTCTAAATGAGAGAGGGAAGAGGGGATGGGGAGAAGAGGAAGGAGAGAGAGGTAGAGAGAGAGAGTGAGAGAGAGAGTTACCTCTTTAGAAGAGGGACGGAAAGAGAGAGCTGGAGGAGGCAGGAGATCAGCTTGCCTCAGTGGAAGGGTGAGGGTTGGGAGTGGGCGGGACTTGTCTCTTAAAGGGACAGGGTACCCAGGTGACAGGCCAGGCCAGCAGATAATAACAATATCTATCCTATCTTGATGAGTACAAAAGGTTGTATGTAATTCACTTTCTATTCTAACTTGCATTACCTAAACTATTTAATGTCTCTCAACTTTATACACTTTACACCTCTTTAGTGAATTTCTTTTCTGAATGTGGTAACAAGAAAAAGTATAACTATAAAGTCTTCAACTCTATTGGAGACATGAGAAGGAAATAATATTACCTGAGTAAGCAGGAAGTACAAGCAAGCAACTTCCAAAAAATGTGATGTAACATGATGACTGCTTGTCGGGGTTTCCGTCCTGCCTGGTCCCCCAGCCATTTAGTCCCAGAGAAAAATCACAGAGAGTCTACATTAGGTTATAAACTGATTGGCCCATTAACCCAGGCTTCTTATTAGCTCTTGTAGCTTATATTAACCCATTATCCTTATCTATGTTAGCCACATGGCTCAGTACCTTTCTCAGCAGGGCAGGTCACATCCTGCTTCTTCAGTGGTCTGGGCAGGAGTCCCAAGAGAGCTTCTTGCTTCCCAGAATTCTCTTATTCTTATTGCTCCACCTCTACTTCCTGTCTGGTTGTCCCACCTATACTTCCTGGCTAATGACCAATCAGCATTTATTTAAATCATGATTGACAGAATACAGACAATTCTCCCGCACCAATGTGAGATATGACAGAAATAGCTGGCTGCTTGAACAGTCACCCAAAGTTCCTTTGCAATGTTGGGGCATCCATCTTCAGCCTACAGGCCTAGCATATATGATAGACTTTGAAGAAGAAATTTTGAAGTCTGTCCCACCTTGTCTTGTCAGGGTTTGGTGGTCAATCTTCTGTGTCCTGCTTATTCAATTTGGACAGCATACTGTCAGCAGTTGAGGCAAGAGCACTTTCTTGTTCAATGTTTTACTTTTGCCACAAAGAAAGTAAACGCCATGTGAAGTTTCTTTTATGTTCATTTTCTCCTGGGAAGTAGATTGGTACCACCAGGAGCAGACATATCTCACTGTCATAAAAAAGAACCTATCTAATTAAAACATCTTAAATGCCATATTCTGCAGATCTTTGAAGTGTTTGAAGATGACCGACCTGTCTACCTAACAAGAACTCTGACTCTAATCTCTTTTGTTTAATTTTGCCTGACCATTACCAATAACAATTTGTAACTACCCCCCCAAACAATGATAAATATCCATAACCCAATGAAAGACCAAAAACAGCCCACCCCACCTCATGGAATGTGGGCATCATGTTATTTTAATTACTTCCTGCTGTCTGGGGGCAGCAGCATCTTTAGGAGATCCTAAAAAGAAAAATTTGGGTTAACTGTCAAGTCCTGGGAGAGATAGCTGTATCATTTGTTGTCCATTCTCTGCATAATGGGAAAGTGCTTGGCTTGTCTCAAGTCCTGGTTAGAGTAGTCTGTGAGGCTGGATCATCTCAGATAGCCACCTCAAAATTGTCCTGAGCAGTTTGTAGTCCAAACCTGATCTTTAGGTGGTGTTTTACTGCTTAGTGGTGTTATCATAGTTCTGGTGGAATCGTCACTGTGGGGCCCAATCCTCCTTTTGGAGACTTCAAAGTTCACTGTTAGGCATGGTCTTGGTTCATGGCAGAAAACTTAAACATTTTAAATGTCATATGCAGCAGATCTCAGAGAGGGTTAAGGACCATAATTCATTATGTACATCTGGAGTACAAAAACTTATTTCTTAGTTACCTGATAGAGACTCAAACCCAAAATCATATACAGGAAGCTAGATGAAGCCATATTCTAGAATTAGTTAGTACTCTATATGACCATTAATATAATTACAAAAGTTTAATATATATATTCATCTTATAAATTTGAGATATAATATTTATACCTTAAGAACGGCTGCCAAAGATTCAAAATAAAACCAAAATATTACAAGATTACTGGCAATATAATAGTCCATAAATTTTGGTGTTTCTTTGGTCCCATATCAGGTATCTCTTCTGATATACGACAGAGATTTTGGATTTTACTTTAACAAGCATGCTTGGGTTTAGAGAAGGAGAGAGTCACACTCCAACTCCAAAGCCAGCTTTAATTTTTAATTAGACTGGGACTACAAAAGACCGTTTGCATTATATGTCTGTAGAGTACAGAAAAAACAAACATTTGAAAATATTTATGAAATTTTATCCTGTTGGAGATAAGGTCAATTTACTCATTTTCTCCAGACATTATCTTTAGATGATTCATCCTTTTTCTTCAGACATCTCATTTGTTCAGTGGTCTTCAGATCCCTTAGGTGGATGCCTTCATTATCCTGAAAAGACAGAAACAAAATCTGCCCCAACCCTAACTTTGGGGATGTTCTCTTTTGGCAAGTTATATCTGACCAAATGAAAAACATTTGTTAGTTTTATAGGTTAGTTTGATTGAATGGCCATGCTGCTTGATAAACTATCATCTCTTCTAATTAAGAGGTTTCTCTTGTTCAAATCGAACCTTTATCAATTTTGATGGTAAAGCTTTTCTTCTGTGGAAACAAAAGCAAAACCCCTTCTCCAACATAGCCACATGTCTTGGCATTCTGAGGTCAACACATCTTTAAAGTATACCCGTTGATTTAACTCCATAGTCTTTTCTATTAGCTAATATCTCTCTGCAGCTGTTTTTCCTTTCTCATTAGCATTTAGAAAATCCAAAGTTAACAAAACACTATGCAATCTATTTCTGGGGGATCTTTATTACCCCTTTCTGTTTATTTAGCATATCCTTTAGAGTTAGATTTAATCTTTCTATAACTGTTTGCACTGTAGGATTTTGTGGTATACCTGTAATATGCTTTATATTGTAAAAAGCAAAAAAGTGTTTCATTTTACTAGAGACATATGCTAGAGCATTTCCAGTCTTAATCTGTACAGGTATACCTATAACTTCTAGCAAATATGTGATTGTCAAATCAGCCTTTTCCAAACTCAAAGCAGTTTCCTGTTGAAATACTAAATAGGTATCAATGGTGTGGTGTACATATTTTAATTTTCCAAATTCTACAAAACACATCCATCTGCCAGATTTCATTCTTTGATTACCTTTTGGGTTACTTCCTGCATGTAGTAGTGTTTGGTTATATAAAGAACAAGTAGGGCATTGCCTTCTAATTTCCTTGGCTTGTTGCTATGTGATAGAAGAGTTTTTTACATAACCTTTGCTTTTTACATGATGTTTTTCATGAAATTCTGATGCCTCCAGCACATTTCCAATCAATAGTTGATCAATTTCTTCATACCCTTGTACTAGCAGACATGGCAGGTTCATATGGGATTGGATGTGTCTTATGTATATAGACTGATTCCTATTCCTGTTTATTTCTTATAACTGAATAAATAATAGTCAATTCTGTATCATCTGGTATAAATTTAGCAGTTTCAATATTCAAAACAACTCTTTCTGTATATTGAAAATCAGTAACTATGTTAAGAGGGTCTGTAAAAGTCATTAATACCGTGAGAATATCATATAATTCACCATTAGTGAATGGTAGTACAATTTCTGCTGGGTCTATTCCTGCTAATTGGTGAAGTCTCAATTTTCCTTTTAGAAGGAACTCAGAGTCCTCTTCCACATAAGTTTTTAATTTTTACTTGATTTTTGTGATAAAAAGATATATTCTATGATAATATCTTTCCTCTGCATTAAAATCCCTGCAGAGGAATGTTTGGAGGGTAATACGACCAGAATGCAGTTAAGATTCGGATCCACATGATCCACATGTGTATTGTGTAATTTCCCTTCCACCAGTCAATTCTCTCTTAGCTTCAGCTGATGGTTTCCTGGGACTATAAAGTTCTTATCACTATCATGAGTTCATCATATAGAGATTGCCTTTGTACATTAGCATAATCTTCCTCTCCAAGAAGTTGGTCTTGGGAGATTTCTATACCTCTAACCCTACTTCGTTGTTCAATGGTCTTAGCCTCATCTTTCCATCAGGTCCTCCATTGTAACTGAGGACCAGGCTCCAAAATTGCTGTAACCAAGTCTCTCCATTCTTGAGGGATAATTCTATTACAAGTTGACCATGAGTTTAACATTTGCTTCAAAAAAGGTGAATGCATGCCATATGAGATAATGGTTTCCTTGAATCTCCTTAAATCTAACATTTCCACAGGATTTCGTGAGTGCTTAAATAGCCTTGGGGATATCTGTCATTTGACAGTTCCTATAAGGTGACTGGACAAATTAAGGTTGGTTGTTTAAAAACCTTAGGCTATTCCTCTTTAACCTTATAATGCAATACTGAAGTTGGTTCTCCATTAAATTCCTCTATCTGGATCTGAATATCTCTATGATCTGTTTTAATAAGTTTTTCTAAGGCTGTGTCTCGACACTCATAACAGCCAACCTTATTAGCGATAAACTATGAATTATCAAACCAACAATAAAGATTATCAAAATTATGTCAATCCTGGGTAAATTGGTCATCCTTCATTTAATTGGTTCAATTTTAAACCATCCATGTGTATGTAATCATACAGAGACCTAGCTCCCTCCATCATAATAGTGTTTCCCATTTTTTAACATGGGAAAAAGTCTCTTCTAACTAATTCCCCCTTTAAGAGTTCTCAGTTGTCTCATCAAAGTGCTGATGATTGAGTGTGAAACTGCTGCTGTGTAGCATGTTTACGCTGAGAACAGGTGGTGAACAGTCTGGGTGAGGCCAGATGCAGCTGCTAGCATGTAGCTGTGAGCTGAGAGTCTATGGTGGTTGCAACAACAGTAGAAGGTGAGCAGCCGGTGTCAAAGCAGCTACCTAGTGAGGAAGTAGCTCGAGGAGAGGGTTTAGGGGAGGCTCACCGCCCATGGGGTAGGGGGAGCTGGCTCTCTGAAAAAACACACAAGGGATTATGCAGAAGAAGCACTTGTGGCAGGAGCTACCTGAAGGCAGAGCCAGTCAGTAGGTCTAGGGCAGGTAAGTCCTGTGGCATTAGGAACCCAGGTGCTTCTGGAATTTGGGTGGCAGCTGGAGACTATATTAGAGAGGCTACAACAGGAGAAGCTCAAACTCACTCAGAGGTTTGGAGAAAAAAAAAAAAGACAACCTCGCTAGTGAGGCAGTGACTCTGGCAGGAGACCCCACATGTGCCAGTAGCTGCAAAGCCACAGGCAAGAGTTTTGTGTGTGTGTGTGTGTGAATTCATGTAAAGTTGGGCATCAATTGTTATACAAATTCTAATTGGTCTTAATAATAAAAACCCAGAGCCAGATATTGGGGCAAATGTTGAAACATCTGAGAGAGAAAGGAGCAAGCCACGGTCAACTCTTATCTTCCTAACTCCTCAGCCAAAAGAAGGGCTGACCTCACATTTCCTCCCACCTTATATTTGTAACACAAGGTTTCGCTTGTTGGGGTTTCTGTCCCGCCTGGTTCCCACAGTCGTTAAGCCCCAAAGAAAGCACACAGAGAGGTTTATATTAATGATAAACTGATTGGCCCATTAGCTCAGGCTTCATATTAGCTCTTATAACTTATATTAACCCATTGTTCTTATCTATGTTAGCCACATGGCTTGGTACCTTTTTCAGCGGGGCAGGTCACATCCTGCTTCTTCGGTGGTCTGGGCAGGAGTGGGGAAGAACTTCCTTCTTCCCAGAATACTCCTGTTCTCATTGCTCCACCTCTACTTCCTGCCTATACTTCCTGCCTGGTTAATGGCCAATCAGCGTTTATTTAAATAATGATTGACAGAATACAGACAATTCTCCCACACCACTTCCCCCCCTTTTTTTAAATAAAGAAAAATATCCATAGTTCAGTTTTTGGGAATGTGGGCGTAGTATTCCAGGCTACTTCCAGCTGGTTGGGAACACTGATAATCTTATGGGGACCTAAAGAAAATTTAGAATTATGATCAAGTCCTGTCTGGAGTATCCTGTGAGTCTTGATCATCTCAGGCAGCAGTCTTGAATCTGTTCTAGATGTAGAACTCAGACTTGGGCCATCTGTTCCTACTGGAGATTTCTCAGGTGGTCTTCCTTGATGAAACCTGAGTTTTCTTAACTCAGAATGAATCCACAGCCTCTTGTTTCCTGTGGAAACAAAAGTAAAATCTCTTCTCCAAAGTAACATACCTTTTGACTTCAATTTTGAAGTCAAAGTATTTTCAAAATACCTATCTTTGGTTAGTTAAGCAGCATTTATAAGCAAATATCTTTTAGCAGCTGTTGCTCCTTCCTCAGCATTCAAACAATTTAAAGAGAGCATAATAACATACAGTATCAAGGTTCTCTGTGTATTTTTCATCTTTATGCGGCTTTATTTTAAACTCTATTTCTTTTGTTTTTAATTTTTGGCTTTTTAAGACAGGTTCTCTGTGTATCTTTGTCCTGGAACTCCCTCTGTAGACCAGGCTATCCTCGAACTCACAGACATCTGCCTGTCTCTGCCTCTCCAGTGCTGGGATTAAAGGCGTGTGCTACCACACCTTGAACTCACAGAGATCTGTCTGTCTGCCTCCCAGGCATTGAGATTAAAGGCGTGTGCTACCATGCTTTGAACTCACAGAGGTCTGCCTGCCTCTGTCTACCAAGTGTTGGGATTAAAGGTGTGTACCACCACACCCAACTACTCTCTTTCTTTTTTATTTTAACGACTTTAACCTTTAGCCTGCATATATTTTTAACACACTGTAAACCATTTAGAGTAAACAAACCCCTCAAATTTGATGTCCACACTGAAGAAATGTCTCCTTTGATATGTGGACTCTTCACTTGGTACCGTTCAAACAGAAGAGATGAATCACTGTAGATTTGGAGGTGTGGAAGAAGAACAAATGTGGTCAGCGAAATCCTCTTGCTGGCAGTTTTTAGGGTTTGCCTCCACTACTACCAACATGGCCTAGGTTTGATGACCAAATCAGGTGGAAAGAACTGATTGTTAGGGGTCAGTGTGGTACCTGCTCGAGGGCACTTGTCATTCAAAAGCGCTTTGCTGGGCTGGGAAAGGAATCACACCACTAATTACCCGACTTCCTCTCCACAGTTTGACTTGTGCTCCCTTCTTGTCCATAACACAAGTATAACACAGGTGTTGTACTCCTCAACTGTCTCTGTCCTTGATTCAGAGAACTCAATATGTGGCATGGATTGTTTGGGGTGGACATAAAGATCCTTATGTAGACAATAAGCTCTTATCCAGACTCAAAAAGAAAGGAAATTCTGTCCTTTACTCTAAGTTGCTATGAAGGAAAAAAAAATTTCACAACTTAAGGTAGGAAAGATTAGTGTAGTCACAATTTCAGAGGTTTGATGGACTTGCAAGGTGGATGCAGCAAAGCAGTAAGAAGGGGCATGGTAAGCTGTAGCTCCCCAGGATATGTCCCCAGTTACCCACCTCCTTTAAGCAGTCCCATATCCACAGTTCTATTACCTCTAAATAGGTCATTTAAAGTTTGAGAAACAACTCTCATAGTTGTTTCTCACTCCAACCAAACTGACACAAATAACAACTTCATTATGACAACGCGCATAAGCTTTTTAGACATTATGTGAAGTGAAATAAGCCTGCAAGATAAGTACAAACAGGATATTTGTATAAATATAATATAAATGCCGTATTTAAGATTGGATGTATGTGTGTGTGAATGGACTTGTTAGTGTGGGTCTATGCCCGTGTGCCTTTAGACACATATTGTTGGAGCCCACAAGACCACACAGTGAATGCACAGCTGGCAGATCAATAAGCAGATCCACAGGAAGTGTATATGTACACGTCTATATTGAATATCCCATTTTGCAGAGCTGTGGGAACACTTGTCTTTGGGAAAAGTTGCTGTCAAATCTGTAAAAACCTTGTGAAGCCATGATTCTTCCCTTTGAAATGGGATTCATTCCCAAAACACCTCAGCAGTGTAACTTCTTCTACATGGGCAAGGGATTGACCTTTCCATTCCCCAAAACCAAGAGGCTTTAAAGTAAAAACATTCACTCTTTGTTCTAACAGTCAAATTTACATAGAGTCAATTCCACAAAATTACCTGCTAACCACATAGAAATTTCTAAAGAAGACAGGTACTAAGCAGGAAGGCAGCGCTCCACCTTTGCTAACAAACAAGTCTGGGCATCCTCAAAGCTGGTTATCACAAAAGAGATTGGGTGAGGAGAATGGGTGAGTTCAGGTTCAGGGACTTTTAGTAACTTTTATGGTTTGGAATGTCAGGTATTTCCCCTCGAACACTGGCTGTTTCCTGGGTGGTGTCACCTGTTCCAGAGTGCTACCTTATCAGGTTCTACCTGCCCATTTTGTGATTTTGATAAACATATTATCATTGTCTTAGCTATGGAATTTTCCAACTGTGTCTGTAAAAACTAAAAACCTCATGGAGATCACCCCTTCTCCTCCTCTTCTTCTTGCTGCTTCTTTGTACAAAGCAATAAAGAACATGTCGCGATAGTATATGTGAGCTGACGTATTCTGTTTACTCTCAGATCCAATTAGCCAGTTTTTGCCGGCCATAGTGAATCTTTCTGGACCCTGAGAGATTTAATGGGCTTAACCCCAAAATAAACCCCGATAGCACATGGGTGCACATAGGTGGAAGCCATGGCTGATATTGTGCATCCTTCCCCAGTTGCTCTTGACTTATTTTCTTTACTTTTTAAATGAGCTGGTGATGTCTATATATTTTATTTATTTGTGTGTGTGTGTGTGTGTATGTGAGAGAGAGAGAAAGAGAGAGAGAGAGAGAGAGAGAGAGAGAGAGAGAGAGAGATAATACAGGAACCCAAGGAGGGCAGAAGAGGGGTGCTGGGAACCAAACTCCTGTCCTATGGAAGAGGACTACATGTTCTTAACTACAAAGCCAATCCTCCAGCCCCCCTATTTTTTTGAAAAATGTGTGTGTGTGTGTGTGTGTGTGTGTGTGTGTGTGTGTGCAAGCAAGAGTGTGAAGGTGCCCACAGAGGCCAGAAGAGGGTAAAGGATCCTCTGGAACTGGAGTACATGCAATTGTAAGTCTCCTTTATTTTTTTTGCCTGGGTTCTAGGGGTCCAAACTCAGGTCTTTGTGCTTCTGTAAAAGGTACTTAGCCAACTGTCACAAAGATTATTTTCAAAAAGACAGGGTTTTTCTGGGTCTGATGGTACTATTATACCCAGATCATGGAGTCCCCCCAAACCATCTAGGAGACCGAGTCCTGTATGTAAAAGTGAAAGACCCAACTCATCCAGTTCGTTATGAAAAATCGGTTGGGGTCTTTCAAAAGCAAAGAGCCTTTATCCTTACACAAGTTTGCAAACTAAGACTCTCTGTGTGTGCAATGTATTGGAGTGATCAGAGAGCCCGGAGCTCAGTTAGGGTTGGGTTTTTATAGTATCAAAGGTGGGGGTGAGGGATTTCTAAGGTTCAGGACCCCTGGTTGGCTGACATTTGTCTAGGGGGTGTCCTGGTTGTTGTTTTTTAATCAGTAACTCAAGTAAAATTTCATCCTTCTCAAAGATCTCTGATGCAGTTTGACATCTGAGAGGTTTTGTCAGTTTAAAAGGACAACCTCACTAAACAAATTTCAGTTAAATATAAATACAAGACATGCAAGTTATAAAGTGTGAGGATAAATACAAGTTATCAAATTTCTCTCTCACGTTGCCTTCCACAGTCTTAAAAATACTTTTCATCGTACAAAAATATCTGTCACAGTCATTCTGACATAAATATGCTACTGTTTATACAATGTATATGTCAAAAATTTCTGTTTTCACAAACCCAAAGAATTCTTGGGAGTTCCAGGGAGCCAAACTGAAGGATCCACATTAAACAGGTCAGATATATCACTCTCAATTCCCTGGTCCTAAAAATCAAAGATCTCTGACACAGTTTGACAGCTGAGAGGTTTTGTCAGTTTAAAAGGACAACCTCACCAAACAAATTTCAGTAAATTACAAATACAAGACCTGCAAGTTATAAAGGTGTTAGGACAAATACAAGTTATCAAATTTCTCTCTCATGTTGCCTTCCACAGTCTTAAAAATACTTTTCACTGTGAAAAAATATCTGTCACAGTCATTCTGACATAAATATGCTACTGTTTATACAATGTATATGTCTAAAACTTCTGTTTTCACAAACCCAGGGAGCCGAATTGAAGGATCTACCTTAAACAGATCAGATACACCCCTCTCAATTCCCTGATCCTAAAATTTTTTTCCTTCACTTTGTACTCTGTTCTGCCAATACCTTAAACAGGTGTAAGAGACACCAGACATTTCCATACCACAAACACTAGACAGGAACAAAGAGACCAGCTACCCCAGGATGTGACCAGCACCCACCCTTCTCAGGTTCCCCCCAAAGATGACACACACAAATAAGCAGGAAGCAGTCTTGAGAATCCTCTGCCCCAATTACTTTAACATGTGGTGCCTAACCTCCCACCTTTTTATTATAAAAAAGAGAAGGGAATGCAATGCTATGTTCTGTCTAAGGGACAAGCCACACCCACTCCTCCCCCATCTGCTGAGGCAAGCTGATCTTCAGTTTCTAGCCTTAGTCTCTTCCTTTTCCATCTTCTCAAAGAGGCAGCTTCTACCTCTCCCCGCGTCTCCCCTTCCCCCCATTCCATCTCTCCCTTATCTCTCTCTCTCTCTCTCTGCCTCTCTCTCTCTGAACGATTCCCAGTCCTGTATGCACCCCCTCTAATAAACTCCTAAGTGGGTTTATTGCGTGTTCCGTGTTTCCTTTTCACTCGTGTCCAGGTAATTTCACTGGTGAAAAGCGGTGGGTGGGCATTGGCAGGTGATCCTATCTACAATGTTGGAACATTTGGAATTTTCTTTGGATGGTCTATTCTTGGGTGGTGCCTGGGTAGTTTTTGTGGTCTTTCTTAGAATGGCTGAGTCTTACAGTCACCTTCCTGTCATCCCAGTATTCAAGAGGCAGAGGCAGAGGCAGAGGCAGAGGCAGGCATCTCTGTTTTAAACTGGCCCAGAGCCAGTCAAGAATACATAAGAATTTCCCTCTGTTCACACTATTGAGGCTGCAGCCTTGTGAACAGATAAGTTACACCATTCTTGGCCTCTCTAGAGTGAAGACAGTCATTGTTGGATGGACCTGCTGTCATGCACACTGATATAAATGTTGTCTCTGACATATATGTGCTATTGGTTCTGACCCACTAGAGAATCCTGACTAACCCATAATGATATATTAGCATCAGCCTTACTCAACTGGCTTTTTCTTCTTAAGAAAACAAATTTAGGCTGGGCATGATGGTGCAATGCCTTTATTCCCAGCGCTCTGGAGGCAAAGGGTGGTGGATTTCTGTGAGTTCCAGGCTAGCCAGGACTACACAATGAGACCCTGTCTCGAAAAAAAAGAAAGAAAGAAAGAAAGAAAGAAAGAAAGAAAGAAAGAAAGAAAGAAAGAAAGAAGGGGAGAAGGAAGGGAGGGAGGAAGGAAGAAAATAAAATGTTTACTCCTATAGAATACATAGATATTCAGAAATACATATAGAAAGCGGTAGTCCTGAAGTAACGGAACCTTTACTGATTCTTTTGATTGTGTTTTCTCTTGCTCATCACAGCCCCAGGAGCAGCAGACCAATTCTATTTCATAAGCACAGTTGTGAAGGCAAGACCATGCAGGCTTGTGTAAGTGCACATTATGACATTGGCACAGTGATGCAATCCTCTAGTGACATGTTTCTCAGATTGTACCCGTCACTAAATGAGCCACACTGGAACTAATAAAAGGCTGAGAGGGACAGTTTAGATAGCGGAGGGAAGCTGGAGTCTCAAAGGTCGATTTCTCAAACCTTGAGGAAAGAGAAGACCCTGCTGGAGGAACAAACAGGAAGTGAGGGTGAGGAAGACATTGACCCCTGATCCCATCGTCTCCCTCTTTTCTTTAGCAGACATTCTGTGGTTGGCTGCTTTGCTTCTCTGATCTTTCAGCTTGAAGCCCAATATTTGTCTCTGGGTTTTTATTATTCATGGTACACTTGTAACCAATTCCTGTTTCATTCACTTGACAATGACATTTCCCACATTTCACATGGAGCCCTATATGAAATGTTGATGCGTAGGCGCCTTCTTCCGATTCTGAGAGTAGAATTTGGAGATATATATTGTATGTATGTGTGTGTATGTTTGTATACATACACATGTATGCACACACACATATATATACACATATACCTACATACACACACACACACACACACACACACACACACACACACACACACACACACACACATATATTCACTAGCTCTCCCTAGTGCTACTTACAACTGCTAAAATTTGGAAACAATTTGAGGACCATCTAAAGGGTTAACGTGAGGAATGATTCCAAGACCTGCTCACACCTGCAAACCCAGTGTTTGGGAGGCAGAGGTAGTTTAAGGTCATTCTAGACATGTAGTGGATTTAAGGTCAGCCTGTATTACATAAAATACTATCAAGATAAACACATAAAAAAAAAACCCAGACCCAAATTTCCATGTCCACCTGATAAGTACAGCTAGAAACTGAAAGTCTACTCCTCTGAGGTGGAAGACACAACACCACTGGCCAGGAGAGGAGGTTAAGTGAGCTGGGGGCTCTTAGGACCTGGATTTGTTTCTCTCTTTTGTTTAGGCCAACGGTCTGTCAATCTTGTTTATCTTCTTGAAGAATCAGTTTTTAGATTCATTGATTTTTTTTGGTAGTTTATTTGTGTTTCATTAATTTATGCTCTGATTTTTATTATTTCTTGTTGTCAACTGAGTTTTGGTTTGGTTTGGTTAGTTCTTGTTTTTCAAAATTTTTGAGTTATATTAGTAACTCATTTATCTCTACTTTTTCTGATTTTTTATTTTTTGCTTGTCTACTATAGGTGCTTAGAGCTACAAATTTCCCTTGTAGTACAACTTTCAATGTGTTGCAGAAATTTTGTTGTGTTTTCATTTTCATGGAGTTCTAGGAAATTTTTTATTTCTTGATTTTCCTTGATCTATTCATCATTCAATAACAAGTTACTTAATATTTATGAGTTTATGTATTTACTAAGGTTTGTTGTGAATTTTAAGTTTTATTGCATTGTGGTCAGATAGTTTGCACAGAGTTATTTCAATCTTTTTGAATTTGTAAAGATTATTTTGTGTC
Organism: Ondatra zibethicus; assembly: GCA_004026605.1. Lineage (NCBI taxonomy): Eukaryota > Metazoa > Chordata > Mammalia > Rodentia > Cricetidae > Ondatra > Ondatra zibethicus. The sequence continues at coordinate 81,305 of PVIU01006031.1, forward strand.
TTAGGATGTGTTTTATTTTAGAATAGCTTTTGTGTGCTTCTGATTAGAATGTGTATTCTTTGGTGTTTGGGTAGATATTCTGTAGATATCTGTTACATCCATTTAATATATGATGTCATTTCCCCCTTTTATTCTATTATTTTTGAGACTGTAATATAATTACATCATTTCTCCCTTCCCTTTCCTCCCTCTAAGCTCTCCCATATACCCCCTCCTTGCTCTCTTTCAAATTCATGGCCTCTTTTTCCATTAATTGATTATATGCATATATGTATATGCATATGTACATATATAGTCTTACGTATAACCAATTCAGTCTGTATAATGCTACTGTTTTCAGGGCTCACCATTGATTTGGATATGCTCTTCCCTGGGGAAGACTATTTCTCCCTCTCTCAGCATTCCTCCAGTGCTGTAGTTGTTTGTGTAGTGCTGAGGCCTCATGGCTTTTCTGTCATTCATGTTGGCATGTCTCCTTTTGTCCTTGTTCATGTGTCATGTTTGTGAGATTTTATGGATGCAGTTTCTGACATTCCTAGGAAACATAACCACATAGCAAACTACCTATCTGGTCCTACCAGTCTTTCTGACAACTCTCTGCAATGTTGCCTGAGCCTTAGGTATGGGAGTCATTTTGTAGATGTATCTATTGGGACTGGCTCCACAGCTCTGCCTTTTGACTGGTTGTGGTTTTTGTGGGAGCCAGCCATGATAAGTTTAGTATGGGCAGGTCACCCAAAGGAAGTTCTTTACTTCCAACCATTATCACCTGCCAGAGTAGAACTTGGCCATTGATAAATTTAATAAGAGGCGGAGTCTCAGTGGTTTACCCTGAAGCGATATCTGGCTGCAGAAAGAACCACAAGCTGAGATTACTCAACCACCACCCAAGAACAGAAACAGACCATTCAAAGGAAATGCCTAACATTCCAACAGCTGTAGATAGGACCACCTGCCAGAATACACACACCAGGACACCCCTAGACAAATGTCAGCCCATCAGGGGTCCTACACCTCAAAAACCCCTCACCCCCACTACTATAAAAAACCAATTCTAACTGAGCTCGGGGCTCTCCGTTTATTCCAATACATTGGACATGCAGAGAGACTGAGTTTGCAAACTTGATTAAAATAAAGGCTCTTTGCTTTTATATACGGGACTCGGTCTCCTTGTTGGCTTTTGCAGGGACTTCTTGGATTTGGACATAACAGTTTTCTATGATGGTCTCTGTTGCAAAGAGAAGTTTGCTTGATGAGGACTTAGGACTATATTACCCATGAGTATAAGGACATATATTTAGAATGTAGCTAGGGATTATGCTAGTTTAATAAAGTGGTAGTTCTAGGTTCTCCCCCAAGGTCTGTGATTTTATTAGCACTAGGTAATTGTCTAATTTCCCAATACCAGGCATGATTTTTCTCTTGTTGAATGGATCATAAGTCCAATTAAATGTTAGTTACTGCTAAGATATGCATGCCACTACTGAACCCTTAGAGTTTTGGGGTCATGTTGGTTGTTGCTGTAGTTCATAGGCAACATAGCTGGGTGGGACTGTTGGTTTCTTCCTTCCTTTGGAATATCGCCTGGTGGCTTCTGGTAATGTAAAGCTAGTCCTCAAGGAGGAGGCACCCAGTTACAGCGTAGGGGACTCTGAGTCCTGTGTCTGAAATGCAATGTGTCTTCAGCAGTAGTAACTTCCACCTCTTGCGGGTAACCAGGGGCAACAACAATAGGCTATCGGTTTGGGGAGCCTCTTGAATAATACTGGCCAACAACTCAAAAGAGGGCTTCTCACACTTGGTTTTGGGATTTTTTGCTAGCTAGTCTTTCACTCATAGATGGAGCATTGTCAGTACATAAAAAGTTTCATTTAGCTATATTTATACACAGATGTATTGTGCTATAATTCTTTCTATATAAATAGTTAACAGAATGATTCCTTATAACTTTTTCCAGACACCCTTACTGTTATTTTGTTCTCCTTCACTCTTCATCTGTATTTATCTCCCTCCCCATCCCTAATTAGAGCCCTCCTTCCTTCCCCTTCCTCCATTTCCCCCATCAGATCGCTGGTACCCTGCTATTCTCCTCTGTATTGCTCCCCTGTTCCCAACCATGGCAATGGTCTCTTGTGACTTTCCTAGTTTCTGCAGTTGATGTCATTTAATTCTGATGTTTCCCTGTTTATTTTTTGTGCAAATGTTTATTGGAGATAGTGAGGCACCGAATTCACCTACTATTAATGGTTGATATTAATCTGCTTCTTTAAATCTAGTAGTACATTTTAAACATGAAATTGGGTGCCCTAGAGTTTAATGCCTATGCATTTAGGATAGTAATAGCTTCTTGGTTAACTGTTCCCTTAATTAGAATTAAGTGTCCCTCTTTATCTCTTTTGATAAGTTTTAGTTTGAAGTCTACTTTGTCAGATATGAGGATAACACTGCCTGTTTGTTTCCTAGTCCTATTTGGTTGGAGTACTTTTGTCCATCCTTTTATTCTAAGACAGTGCATATCTTTAAAGTTAATATGTGCTTCTTCTAAACAATAGATAGATGAATTTTGTTTATTGATTAATTCAGTCAGCCTGTGTCTTTTAATTGGGAAATTGAGGACATTAATATTTAAAGTTATTATTGAAATGTGCAGTGATATTTTGTTTGTAATCTAAGAAATAAAGCTTGCCTGAAGATCAGAGTGCAGAGCTAAGCCACTAGTTAGTCATAGAGACCAGGCGACTAGTGGTACACACATTTAATCCCAGCACTTGGGATCACATGCCTTTAATCCCAGCACTAGGGAGGTAGAGACAGGAGTGATATGGCTGGGCAGAGAGAGAAATATGAGGTGGGAGGAACTCAGATGCAGTCTGAGAATTTAGTCTGAGCATGTAGTCTGTAGTTTTGTAGAGACAGCATTCAGTCTGAGGATTCGCAGAGACAGGATTCCCCCTTCCATCTGAGCATTGGTAGAGGTAAGAACTCTCTAGCGGTTGGCTGCTCTGCTTCTCTGATCTTTCAGCATTAAACCCTATATCTAACTCTGGGTTTTTATTATTTAAGAACAATTAGAATTAGTGCTACAGAAATGTGCATGTTAATTGTAGCAATTGTGTTGATTTTGTGTGTTGTGTTCTCAGAGGTATTTTACGTCAGTGATTATGACTTTCTTGGCTATGCTCATTTCTGTCATTAGTTGGAAATATTGCTTCTTGTATTTTCTTAGGTTTGGTTTATTGGATATAATTTTCTTAGGTTGTTTATACTATGATTTTAGCCAACCAGCATGGCTGGCACTTCTGGGTTCCAGACCATGCACATGCGGATAAGCCCTCAGGCAAAAATACCAAGCCACCGTGGGGACCTTAAAAGGCCCTGCATGACCCCCGTGTGGCATGGTTGCATTGCCTATGTATAATGCAGCTACGTAAGCCCTTGCACGCATGCGTGAGCTTTGTCATCTGCGTATGATGTAGCTACCTCATCTCTCTGTGCACATGTGCTAGGCAGCCTTTAAAAGCTGGATGTGCCATCTTCAGCCCTCTCTTTCTGCACACCGACCTCACCAGGCCTGTACATGTCTCCTCTAATAAACTCCTAAGCAGGTTTGTTGCATGTTCTGTGCTTACTTCTCACATGTGCCAGGTAATTTCATTGGTGCCGTGAGACTCGGTAGGCTCTCCCGCCCTTCTCCCAGGGTCGGGATCCAGAGCCAGGTATTTTTTTTCTACAACAACCACGTGTTCTATCTGCCTGAGTGTGACCTCTGTGCACTCCACTGACTTCAATTGGTGAGTTTCTCCATTCTGGTCAGCTTAACCATTTCTCCGAACCCAAGGAATTGACCATTGAGCTCCCAGAAATTTTCTGGTGTTCCTAGAAATGCGGGGGGGGGGAAGCCCCCAACCATGGCCTTCATGGCTACAGTTGAGCCCTTCACTGACATTCATTTCTGGTTGCTTCCCATAGCTAAAAACCTGATCAGACAACTCAGGGTAGTCCACCTATGCTAGCATTGCACACACTGAGCAGTGTGTTCACCTTGGGGCCCAGGGTCCCTCGGATGTTTCTTTTTCTTTACTTTTCTTTTGGACCACTCATAAGTGGTCCCCACCATGAGAGACCACTTGGAGCAGCCTCCAGCCTCTCTGGCTTCCAAGTCACCCTGACCAGAGCCAGTCAGGCTTCAACACCCCTCCTATAGAGAGGAGACATCCGCCAATAAGCCTTGTGGTGTCACTGTTCTCGTGGGTTTTCATGGTTTCAACTATGGGTAACAAGCCATGGAAGACCGTCAATCCAACCTCCCCACTGGGATACCTTTCAGAGGCCCTGAAACCCCAGGCCTAATGTCCTACTTACAGATTCCCACACTTGTCCATCTTTGTTCGAAAAAAATGGCCTTGTTACCAATTAGATAACAATTTAAAGTGCCCACCTAACAGCGCCTTTGATCCTGATATTCTACAGGAGCTTTCTAACTACTGTCAGCACACAGTTAGATGGAAGGAATTTCCTTATATCGAAGCCTTTTACTATCTATGCTCTAAGCCTAAGCCCTCTGTCCTTGCAAGTTGTTCACCTGCTCACATATTCCTGGCTATGCCATCTGAGCCGGAAGAACACTCCACTTCTGCTCTGGACCCAGCTAACAAACTCCCACCTTTCTGACCTCAGCAGGCAGCTACTTCTGCTTCTTCAGCTCCTACTCTGGACCCCGCTAAGGAACCCACACCTTTCCAACCTCAGCAGACAGATACTTCTGCTTCTTCACCTCCTGCCAGCTTGCCGCCTGCCTTGCCACCTCTTTTCACTCGCACCCGCACAGGCTCTGCTGCCCTCTTCAGCTCCCCCACCCCAGCCAACTAACTACTCCATCAACCCCACTGGATCATTTCTCCTCTCTGGTGCCAGGCCGCAGCAGCCGCCTTGCTCTAGAACCCACCTTCACCCCTCCTTTCACACACTCACATGCTGCTATGGAACCCGACCCTGTCCAAGACAAGACAGCTGCAGCCCTCCTGTTGCAAGACATGGCCAGTGTAGATGGTTTGGTTAGGGTACACGTCCCCTTTTCCCTCTCAGAACTCTCCCATATAGAACAAAAACTGGAGTCCTGTATGTCTAATTCTACCTCTTTCATAAAGCAATTCCAATACATTACCTAGTCTTATAATCTCACCTTTCATGATATTTGGTCTAGGTTAGCCAGCATGGTCTTTTAGGACTTGGAATGCATTTCTCCAAGATATTATGGCTTTCACAGTTTCCATTAAGAAACCAGATGTTAGCCGGGCGGTGGTGGCACACGCCTTTAATCCCCGCACGTACTCGGGAGGCAGAGGCAGGCAGATCTTTGTGAGTTCGAGGCCAACCTGGTCTACAAGAGCTAGTTCCAGTTCCAGGACAGGCTCCAAAGCTACAGTGAGAAACCCTGTCTCAAAAAAAAAAAAAAAAAAAAAAAAGAAAGAAAAAGAAAAAGAAAAGAAACCAGCTGTTGTTCTGATGTGTTTTCCTTTATATGTGACTTGAGTATTCTCTTGCAGTTTCCAATGCTCTTTATATGTATACTTAGTGTTTTAACTGTGAGATGGTGTGAAAACTTTTGTCTTGTCTTTTTGGAGTTCTGCATACTTCTTATATCTGTATGGGTGTGTCTTTCCTTAGTTTGGGGGGAGTTTTATTCTATAATTTTGTTGAAGATCTGGTCTATGCAACTGACTTGGAATTCTTCTCTCTCACTGTGCATATAATTTGAAGGTTTGATCTTTTCATTGTGTCCCACATTTCTTGTCTGGTCTTTTCCTGTGGGTTTCTCATATTCTTTGCCTACTTTGTCTAGATCTTCTACTTTAAGTCCTGATAGTCTCTCTTCTGCTCAATCCATTCCACTACTAAGGCTTTCCTTTGAGTGTTTTGGATATTTGTTCACTGTGAGAAGATATGCTGCTGTGATTGGTGTAATAAAAAGCTGAGTGGCCAGTTGAGGAGCTGGCCTGCAACCTTCCCCGGGCGGCTCTGGTAGGCGCAGCTGGTGGAGCCGCCGCCTCACACCTAGCACTGGAGGGATCCATTTGAGTAGGCGGGGGAAGCGGGGCGTCGCTCTCAGCCCTTCTCCTCACCCCGCAGTGGACGTCTCAGGGGCCTGCAGGGCAGAGTAACCCCGTGCCCCGCCCCTTTCCTGTCATCTTTGGGCCACTCCCTGAAGAGGGCGCATCACAATTGGGCGGTTTATCCGAGCAGGCTGGACCTCTACGAGGGAGAAGGAAATGGAACACCTACGTGTCTAACTGGCACTGCCTCACGTGTTGCTAAGGGAGGAGTCGACCACACGAAAATGAGTCTGCATGGTGCACGTGGGGGACACGAGCGATCAAGAGGTAGACGAAGGTCAAGTGACAGATCACGAGATTCATCTCATGAGCGAGCAAAGTCTCAGTTTACTCCTTGTATTTGAAATGTGACTTCACCAACACGACAGCACCATGTTGAACGAGAAAAAGATCATAGTTCATCTCGCCCAAGCAGTCCTCGTACTCAAAGAGCGTTGAATGGCTCCATGAGCAGTGCTGGGAGCAGCAGCAGAAACAGCAGTCAGTCGAGCTCAAATGGTAGCTGTAAGACATCCGGGGACATGGTGTTTGTGTATGAGAACGCAAAAGAAGGCGCTCGGAGCGTGAGGACACCTGAGCGAGTGACACTCATAGTAGATAACACCAGATTTGTTGTGGACCCGGCCATTTTTACTGCACAGCCAAATACAATGTTGGGCAGGATGTTTGGATCTGGCCGAGAACATAATTTCACCCGTCCCAATGAAAGGGGAGAGTATGAAGTGGCGGGAGGAATCGGTTCTACTGTGTTTCGAGCTATTTTGGATTACTATAAGACAGGAGCCATCCTCTGTCCTGATGGCATATCTATTCCTGAGCTGAGAGAAGCATGCGATTACCTTTGTATCTCTTTTGAATACAGTACAATTAAATGTAGAGATCTCAGTGCCCTTATGCATGAGTTATCAAATGATGGTGCTTGTAGACAATTTGAATTTTATCTGGAAGAAACGAGCCTCCCTCTCATGGTAGCGAGTGCCGAGTGGGGAACGAGAGTGCCATATAGTGGTGCTTACAGATGATGATGTGGTTGATTGGGATGAGGAGTATCCACCACAGATGGGAGAGGAATATTCACAAATTATTTATAGCACAAAATTATATAGATTTTTCAAGTACATTGGAAACAGAGATGTGGCCAAATCAGTTTTGAAGGAGAGGGGTCTTAAGAAGATTAGATTGGGAATAGAAGGCTATCCTACCTACAAAGAAAAAGTAAAGGCCAGGTGGTCGCCCAGAAGTCATTTACAACTATGTCCTGGGAGAAGGAGGAAGGAAAGAGTCGGCATGTAGACTTTCAGTGTGTAAAGAGTAAATCTATCACCAACCTGGCAGCAGGTGCCGCAGACATTCCCCAGGACCAGCTGGTAGTCATGCACCCTACTCCACAGGTGGATGAGCTGGATATCCTCCCCAGCCACCCTGCCTCGGGCACTAATGACCTCGATCCTGATGCCCAGAATCCAATGCTGTGACGCTGCTGTTCCTGAAACCATAGCATGCTACTCTTCACAGTGACGTCGTACTCCTCATTCTGCACTGCGAGGCCACTTCTCTTCATTGTGAGCTGCACATGTTTAGGATCCTGCAGCGTAGGCTTTTTTAAAGACCAAAGGTAGTGGAATGGTTTTTTAATGAGTACAACTTTAGCATCCTGGTTCCAGTTCTATAAATGTATTTGTTTACCAGTAGGTTTGTGAAATTGGTTCTTTGTATGGGGACAGTCCTTTTTCACACATCTCGGTCTTCTCAGAAGTCGTGGGAATTGGCAGCTGGGGCACTTTCACTGTAGATTGATATTCATCACGCCCCAGATAAAATGCAGAATATTAAGAGTTGCACTTTATAGATGGTGGTTAAATGGAGCTGTTGAAGCCATGTTAGAGTGGTGGTGCACAGTATAACACAAGTGCTTCTATCAGAGTATTCCTCAGTACAGTATGGGTAGTTGGTCCACAAGAAGCAAAAACATTTATTTTGAGTTTGTCTGAGTGATGAGGAGAGATCTGATGCTCCTAATGTCGGCTCACTCATCTCCAGAGCCCTGAACCCCTTTACTGTGAGTCATGTGCAGGAAGGGTGAACATCAGGAGATGGTTTACTGTCCAGTCTGCCTTACCCTTAATCAGTTCAGATATTTATTTACTAATGCTTTTTCCTTAAGAGTTATGGGATAGGAAAATGAACTGTTTGCTCTTCATTTACTAAAAGATTATAAACTCAAGTTTTTTATCAAAATAAAATTCCAGGGGCTGGAGAGATGGCTCAGCAGTTAAGAGCACTGGCTGCTCTTACAGAGGTCCTGAGTTCAATTCCCAGCAACCACATGGTGGCTCACAGCCATCTATAATGAGATCTGGTGCCCTCTTCTGGCCTGCAGGCACACATGGAAGGAATGTTGTATACATAATAAATAAATAAATCTTAAAAAAAATTCCATTAAAAAAAAAAGCTGAGTGGCCAATAGCTAGGCAGGAGAGGATAGACAGGATTTCTGGGGAGAGAGAGGAAGAGGAGGAAGAATCTAGACACTTGGATTTTTGCCAGCAGTCCCAGACCAAGTCAGATGTACTGTACTAAGAAGAGGTAACTGAACCACATGGCAGAACATAGATTATAGGTTAAGTTATAAGAGCTAGCTGGAAGAAAGTCTAAGTTAAGGTCTGTAGGGCCCGTAGGTCTACCCTTCCTCTCTTGAGTTTATCTTGAGGACAGTTTCTGGCCAGACATCTTGTTGCAATTTCCAGCTAAACATCCTGTTTGTTCTTGTGCTCCCTCTGCCCCCCTGGTAGTTAGCTATAGGGCCATTGTTTACTCAATCTTGGACTTAGTAATTTCCCACCTGCCTGGGGGGAATTCCATTGTGCAGCAGCTAGGTATATAAGGTTTTTCCTAAGCTTGAATAAATGGCATTCAGCATTATCTCCTCATGAATGACCCATGTCTCTTGTGTGTTCTTTTAATCTCCAGGCCCTTTATGGCTCATTTAAAATGGTTAACTGAGAAACCCATATGGGTTAAACAATGGAAGACAAACTGTAGGCTTTAGAACAGCTGGTACAGGAGCAATTAGATGTTTACCATATTGAAGAATAAACCAGCTCTTGGAATTCTCCTGTATTTATTGTTAAAAAGAAATGTGGAAAAAGGAGAATGGTGACAGATCTAAGAGCTGTCAACAAGTTTATCTAACCTATGGGCCCTCTACAGTCTGGAATTCCTCTGCCTTCTCTATTACCAAAAGGATGGCCTCTTACACTTATTGGTTTAAAGGATTGTTTCTACACTATACCTTTACAAGAAAAGGATCAAGAAAATTTACTTTCACAGTGCCTACTTATAATAATTCTCAACCTACTAGGAGATACCAGTAGATTATCCTCCCACAGGGAGTGATCAATAGTCTCACCCTGTACCAATACGTTGTAAATCAGCCATTGGAAATAATATGCAAGCAATTTCCTAAGTCTATAATTTACCATTACATGGACGACATTTTGTTATCAGACTCAAATGCGGATACTTTAGAAAGAATGTTTGAAGAAGTAATGGGGATTACAAATTGATCCTGAAAAAATATAAAGAGGAGATTCTGTCAATTATCTAGGTTACAAAATAGGTTTACAGAAAATTAGAACACAAAAAGCACAAATTAGGAGAGACTGATTGTGAACTCTTAATGACTTTCAAAGATTGTTGCGAGATATTTCCAGTCTATAACCAGCTGTTGGGATAACAACTGACCTAATAGTTCACGTAAACAAAATCTTAGATGGTGACAAAGACTTAAATAGTCCCAGAGAATTAACAGCTGAAGTGGAAAAAGAATTGATAGTCATTGAAGAGAAATTACAGGAGGCACATGTAGATAGAGTGAATCCAAATCTTAACTGTATTCTAGTCATATTGCCTTCCAGAATTTACCTTACAGGAATTTTAATGCAGAGGGAAGATATTATCTTAGAATGGATCTTTTTACCACATAAACCAAGTAAAAAATTCAAAATTTATGTGGAAAAAGTCTCTGAATTAATTATAAAAGGAAAATTGAGACTTCATCAACTAGCAGGTATAGTCCCAGCAGAGATTATAGTTCCTTTTACTGCTGATGAAATTAAAAGGTTATGGGAAGACAGTAAACCTTGGCAAAGAGATTGTGCTAATTTTTTGGTAGAAATTAATAGCAATTATCCCAAAAATGATAGAATTAACCTTATAAAGAGAACTTCTTGGAGTCTTCCCTGAATTGTATGTGATGCATCAATAACTGAAGCCCGTACATTTTATACAGATGCAAGCAAATCAGGAAAGGCAAGTTACAAATCAGAAGAATTAAGTAAGGTGGAACAAAGTCCTCATAATTCTGTCCAAAAGACAGAATTATATGCTATTCTCATGGTACTAAGGGATTTTAAAGAACCAATATAGTTACTGATTCGAAATATGCAGAAAGAGTTGTCTTGCATATTGAAACTGCTGAAATTATACCAGATAATACAGAATTGACTTCATTATTCATACAGGTTCAAGATATAATCAGGAATAGGCTTTGTCCCATATACATAACACACATCCAACCCCTTATGGGCCTTCCAGGTCCTCTAGCATAAAGTAATGTAGAAATTCATTGCTTATTGATTGGAAGTGTGCTGAAGGCCTCAGAATTTCATAAGAAACATGTCAATAGCAAAGAAAGAGTTTTCTATTACCTGGCAAGAAGCTAAGGAGATTATAAAGAGATTTCCTACTTGCTCTTTCTATAACCAATGCCATTACCAGCAGGGAGTAACCCAAAGGGTACTCAAAGGAATGAAATCTGGCAGATGGATGTGTTCCACTTTACAGAATTTGGAAAATTAAAATATGTACACCACACCATTGACACTTATTCAGGTTTTCAATGGGCAACTGTCTTGAGCTCAGAAAAGGCTGACTCAGTAATCATGCATTTATTAGAAGTTATGGCCATCATGGATATACCTGCACAAATAAAGACAGACAATGGTCCAGCATATGTGTCTAAGAAAATGAAAGAGTTTTTTTCTTATTATAATATAAAGCATATTACAGGTATACCAAACAATCCTACAGGTCAGGTAGCTATAGAAACATCAAATTGAATATAAAGGATATGCTAAACAAACAGAAAGGGAAGGAAAATACCCCCCAGAAATAGATTGCATAATGCTTTATTAACCTCGAATTTTCTTAATGCTAATGATAAAGGAACAACAGCAGCAGAGAGACACTGGATAATAGAAAAATCTTCTGAATTAAATCAGCCAGTATATTTCAAGGATGTGCTGACCTCACAATGGAAACCAGAAGATGTGCTACATTGGGGAAGGAGTTTCACTCTTGTTTCCACAGGAGAAGAAAAGTTATGGATACCATCAAAATTGATAAAGATTCAGTTTGATAAAGAGAAACCTCTTGAGAAAGAGAAATGACGGCTCATCCACAGAGGTGACAATCATACAGGTGGTAAGAAAACCTCATAAGGGTTGAGGCAGGGTTCTGTTCTTGTCTTTGCAGGAAAATGTTCATCTTAAAAGAGTGGAGAGACCTTGGACATCTAGATGCCTAAAGATAAAAAGATAGCTATCCAGAAAGAAACAACAAGCAAAGAGAAATCTGCCTTATGATGCTGTATTATCTGCATGGTAAAATTAGATTATTTGGATATGTATACATTTCTACTTAAAAATAAGAGCTGGCTTTGGAGTTGGACAATGGCTATCCTTCTCTAAATCCAAGCATGTTGTTAAAACAAAAATTCAGAATTTCTGTCTCATGTCAGGAGCCATCTGGTATGGGACAGAAAGAAGATAGATTTTAAGGAAATATTTTACTTTTCCCCATGCCCATTTTATTTATATTGTATATTTCATTGAATATATGTCTATATGAATAATGCTTAAGTTTTCCATAATGAACAGTAGATTTTCCTACAGTAATTGTTGAAGCTTCCAGGAAGAACATGGGGCCCCACATCAACAACTCCACCTCATTGATATGACGTTGTGATGCTTATAGAGCTACTATGAGATCTGTTTCTGGGTACCAGCTGTGGAAATGGTGCACCTTCTAACAATGTTCTGGCCAGAACTCTAAATAAGAACTTCAAAACAAACAAACAAACAAAAAGACCCTATCGACTACTCAGAGACCATTTGTAATTCTACAAAACAGCAATTTTGAAACTTAACCATCATTTTACTCTTACAGGATCCCCTAGAAAGAACGTCGTCCCCATGACAACAGGAAGCAGTTCTAGAAAACTACATCCCCTCTCCCAGCAAAGCTTGTCCTCACGGCTAACTTCTACATGTCCATCCTAGGACTCATTACAACTAAATACTAGTAATTGTATTACTAATCCTAACAGACATTTTAAAAATTTTTGAAATTTATAAAATATTAATTATATTTCTGGAATCCCTGACTAGCCACAGGATCAAGCTATTATAAAACACCATCAAATACTTTATTGACAAATTTTAAAAGAAAAAAGGGAGTATATACTCTCACCTATATCCACTCATAGTGTGCTATACTTAGTTATGCTAACTTTAAATTAAATTTTTTTTCCTTCCGGGTGGTGACACATGCCTTTAATCCAAGCACTTTGGCGGCAGAGGCAGGTGGATCGCAGTGAGTTCACAGCCAGTTTGGTCTACAAAACGAGTTCCATGACAGCAAGGAATGTTACACATCTGTAAACCCTGTCCTGAAAAACAAAACAAAACAAAAAAACAAAATAAAACCCAAACCTTCTTTTTTCACCTTAAAGGATAATGCTTTTTCTGCAGCCCCAAAGCATTCTTCCCTAGAGCAGACACATAAAGTATATGCTAAATGAAAAGATCTAAAAACTAATCAATGGGAGAGCCTGATGTTAACATTGGGGCAAGGTTACACTTATGTCTTTCCAGAAAATGAACAAAGTCACAGATGGCACCTGACCACCAGACCAATGAAACGTGAAGGTAGATGACAAACCAGCTCACCAAGAGATGTCCCAAGTGGGATAGCAAGCTGATAACTTGGGGAGGCAGCAAGATTCTAACTCAGTGGCTCTCAAGTTGTGGGTCGCGACCCCTGTGGGAAACCCTTATCTCAATAAATATTTACATTATGATTAATAACAGCAGCAAAATATAGTTATGAAGTAGCAACAAAATAATTTTATGGTTGGGGGTTACCACAAAATGAGGATCTATCCATGTTAAAGGATCACAGCATTAGAGGGTTAAGAACCATTGTTCTAACTCATCAAGCAGAGACTTTGGGGAAACAGCAAGGGTACAGTATTACTGACCCAAAACAATATTGTTATACTTACTGACTGTATTACATGTTAACTCTCAGCCTGTCAATGCACTATTGCAAATGCCTTTTGTGAGGGCATGGGATAAAAAGCACATCTGTTATAGGATACGGCATGGTATTGTTTGCCAAGGATTGTTATTATCCTTTAGGACCATTTGTCTGGACAAAAGAAGGTATATAAATATTTAGTCATTGGGCTGGAGAGATGGCTCAGAGGTTAAGAGCACTGGCTGCTCTTCCAGAGGTCCTGAGTTCAATTCCCAGCAACCACATGGTGGCTCACAACCATCTGTAATGAGATCTGGCGCCCTCTTCTGGCATGCGGGCATACATAGAGGCAGAATGTTATATACATAATAAATAAATAAATCTTTAAAAATAAATAAATAAATATTTAGTCATATGAATGGGGGATATTTTGATAATCTAACTGATCAGTCCAAATGCAATAATATGGAAGTACTCTCTACAGTTCTGATAGCTGGGCGGTGGTGGCGCACGCCTTTAATCCCAGCACTTGGGAGGCAGGGGCAGGTGGATCTCTGTGAGTTTGATGCCAGCATGGTCTACAAAGCGAGTTCCAGGACAGGCTAGTTCTGATAGTGGGAACTATAGCTGTATGAAGATGAAAAAGGGAATATCTGATAGACTGACTACCAAAGTTGACATTATTGTATCTAGAATAATACTGTTTCCAGTGGTTTAGAAGAGAAACCTCTCACTTCATTTGGCACATGGCAGTCAACAAGAATGATCATTTTGTATCAGAGATGACCTGTCTATTCTTAGGCTCTTCAAACAAAATTTATATGGCACAAGAGTAATTTACAAACGCTATGTACAAATAACAGGGGACAATATAGAACCCTTCACACCCATATTTATTGGGCTTCCTCTGATACGCCTGTCAATGGCACTTTTCTACCATTGTCTATGCTTTAAACCTATTTACAGGTACCCTGATCGCAATTATACATCTAATCACACCTTTCCCTCTGGTAAACAACTACCTTTGGAATGGACCATTTTTACTATTTATTATTTGTGGTAATGCCGCCTATACTGCCCTTCCTGCAGGTTATAAAGGTTTTTGTGGGACAGGCCATATTGCACCTATTTTGCTCAGCAGATCTTTCCAATCAATCAATAGAAATAAGAGAGCACTTCCTGAGAACAGGGATGATTATTTGGATCCTGTAATGGTTGCAGTCACAATGGCTTTTTTATTGCCTCTCCCAGGAATATTTACTGGAATACAACAGAGGTCTCAAAAATGGCCTGTTTGACTAGTATTATTACTACTAATATTACAACAAAAATATTATGAGAAATCAACCAAGAGATGGGAGAATTGAAGACCATGGCTTTATAATATAGAGCTACCATAGATTATTTGTTGCTTCAGCATAATCTTGATTGTCAACAATTTTCTGATGTGTACTGCTTTACTGTGTCACATTTCCCATACTATTGACAGACAAATTAATGATTTGCATAAAGAGATAGACAAAATCTCTTAAGTGACCTTTGAATAGTCATCATGGTTAAGATGGATTTCCCATTTCCTTTGTCCTCTGTTCGTTATTCTGTGTAGCCCACCTGGTCAATGTATAAGAATACATACCTGGCCTCAAATTCATGATCCTCCTGCCTCAGCACCTTGAATGCTGAGATCATAGGTGTGTACCACAAGAGCCAAGTTTAAAATATTTATTCTTTATATTTCTTGTCTTATCTTCCTGCCTGTTCTGTTTATCCTTGTGGCTTTGACCATTCCTTGCTATTTAATGCTTGTTTGTTAACTTTAAACTCCAACCACCCCACCCAGCCAGATCCTGCATAACCTGGTTCAGGGTGTAGCCAGACACAGCACTAACAAAAGTTTATGCCGGGCGGTAGCGGCGCAGGCCTTTAATCCCAGCACTCAGGAGGCAGAGGCAGGCGAATCTCTGTGAGTTCGAGACCAGCCTAGTCTATAAGAGCTAGTTCCAGGACAGGCTCCAAAGCCACAGAGAAACCCTGTCTGGAAAAAACAAAAAACAAACAAAACAAAACAAAACAAAAAACAACAACAAAAAAAAAAACAAAAGAAGTTTACATGCTCAGATCTCATTGCAGAAATACAAACAGTATGAAGAATCAAGCCAGTATCTCCTCTCCAAACCCTACAAATCCTATAGAAATGTTTGCCCATGAGAATGCATATATGAACTTTAGCACACAGAATTTAAACAGAACAGTCGTGAACCTCCTTAAAGAATCCAAAGGTTTAAAGAAGAGCCAAAGAAACAGATTACAGAGAAAGAGCTTAAGGGGAATAAACACCTGAAAGAAACACCTGAAGAAAACAAAAGCATGAGGCTGATGGAGATGATGGAGAAAACCCAGGACTTGAGGATGGAATTTAATCAGGAGATACAAACCTTGAAGAGGATGCTTTCTGAAATGAAAATGGAGTTGTAGTAGCCAATAACCTGTTGGGGTCCCTGCAGGCATCACAATTTGTATGAGGTTAAGAATAAACTTGGGTCAGCACCACTTTAGCTGGTTCTGGGTCAAAAACCTCTGGAGTCTGACCAAGCAGGTTATTTTCTTTACAGGTTAAGCACAGTAAAACATCAAAAATATTTGATTAACAAAATAAATAAGTAAATAATCAAATATTTTTGATGTTTTTTCTGACACAGGAAAAAATAGAAAAGTATTCTTAACTGAAAAAATGGCAAAATTATGATTGCCTGATTCCAGAGTTCTTGAACTCTGAATAAAAGTGGAAGCTTATACAATGGAATTTACCCAGGTTATACACTCCAGAGGAATGAACTTCCATGCCATGGTCTATTTAATTAATGCACAATGACTGAAGTGACAGTTTTATGGCTCTATAAAGTTACAGTTTAGCTCTAGAAATTAAAGACCCTATAATTTTATAGTCTTAAGATATAGTTAGAGGACAGGGTTTTATTGTCTCATACAAGTTTAGCTAGTCTTAAGTCACACCTAGAAAATGCCCTTGGAATTCCTTCTGTTAACTCCAGTGTACATTTACTTGCACAGCCCTGAGCTCAATTTGTTTTCTCAGCTCAAACCAACCAGCGTTTTTTGGCCCTGATTGCTCCTTCCTGTAAGAGTTACATATATTTTGATAAATATTCATAATCTCACCTGATAATTTTGATTTATCTTTAGAAAATTTTAGTAATTTAATTAAAAACAATTTTTATTTTATGTGCATGGATGTTTTGCCTTCCTGTATGTCTCTTTGCCACTTGCATACCTGGTGACCTTGGAGGCTAGAAGAGGATGTCCAATCCCTTGGAACTTAAGTCATAAACAGTTGTGAGCCACAGTGTGAGTCCTGAGAGTAGAATTTCTGAAAAGCAGCTCTTAACCAATACATGATTTCCCCGAACACCAGAACTCTGATTCCAGCATGGATTTCAATTTTCTGAGTTTTACCAAAGAGATAAGGATAAGTCAATAAAAGGGAAACCATGGGGTTTGTGCTATTCGGGTATTCTGGAAAGGCTCATAAATACTAGCTGTGCTGTCAGAGATACAGGCTGGCTAGGCAACTGGAAGACATCGTTGAACTGTTTGGTCCTCTTCAACCTGGGCAGAAAACTAGAGTTTTCTCTCCAAGGAGATTTGAGCCCCAAACTCTAGTCTTAGGGAGCAGCTAAGAACAGGGCTGCTGTAGCAGATACTGAGAAACTGAGTGAATTTACATTTTGAACAGAAACCTTGGTATTAGATCTCAGCTCAGAGTTAGTAAAATGCATTCTTTATTTAAAAAAATATTTATTTACTTTTCTTCATATTTTTCACTGATGTTTTGCCTGCTTGTGTGTCTCTGAAGGTGTCAGATCCCCTGGAACTGGAGTTGCAGCAGCAGATAGTGAGCTGCCATGTGGGTGCTGGGAATTGAACCCTGGTCCTCTGGAAGAGCAGTCAGTGCTCCTAACTGCTGAGCCATCTCTCCAGCCCTGTAAAATGCATTCTTATCTAGTACCAACTCCCTCCTACTTATAACCCCTCTCATCAGGCAAAAGTTATGAGGAGACTTATTTAGAAAAATTGATCAAGATAGATGCATAAACTAGCATTTCTAGGTTGTGAGATGGCTCACTGGTAAAGGTATTTTCCACCCAGCCTGATGACCTGCGTTCGATCCCTGGGAACAACAGAGCAGAAGGGCAGAACCGACTGCTGCGAGCTGTCCTCTTGGTGCCCACGAGTACACTGGGGTACCTGTGCCTTTCACACCCACAGAATTTTTTGTAAAGTAGAAACTAATATTTGGAGGTAGTCCACTCAACAAATTGCCTCTTCCTTATCCATCTCACAAGAGCACAATCAATAAACTCCACCCAGAGATACAAAGCTCCAGCTCATAGGCACATGAACAGAGGTTATCAAACAGCTGAGCAAGGCTAGCAACAGGAAAATCAGAGACCCAAGAAAACATAATGGGGTAGTTTGGATAAAAATGGTTCCACGGGCTCATAGGGACTGGCACTGTTGGGAGGTGTGTCCTTGTTGGAGTAGGTGAGGTCTTGTTGGAGGAAGTATATGTCACTGGGAGTGGTGTTTGAGGTTTTGGAAGCTCAAGCAAGGCCTAGCGTCTCAACGTCTCTTTCTGCGGCCTGGGGATCTGTATAATTATTTCCTACAGAGAGTATAGACAATTCTGCATCTATAAAACAAGAGCAGAATTGTGGTGATATTTTGTTTGTGATCTAATAAATAAAGCTTGCCTGAAGATCAGAATGCAGAACTAAGTCAAGTTAGCCATAGAGGCCAAGTAGTGGTGGCACACACCTTTAATCCCAGCACTCAGGAGGCAGAGGCAGACAGGCCTCTGTGAGTTCAAGGTCACCCTTGGCTACACAAGATTGAATCTGTCAAGAGGAGAAGCCGAGCCAGGTGTGGTGGCTCACATCTTTAATCCCAGTATTTGGAAGTCACACACCTTTAATCCCAGCATTAGGGAGTTGGAGACAGGCAGGGATGTGGCTGGGTGGAGAGAGGAATATAAGGCAGGAGGAGACAGGTGTGTGTTACATTCAGTGTGAGGATTCATGGAGACAGGATCTTGCCCCCTTTAGTCTGAGGATTCGGTAGAGGTAAAAGGTATCTCTAGTGGCTGGCTCCTTCTCTGATCTTTCAGCATTTACCCCAATAGCTGACTCTGGGTTTTATGATAAAGACCAATTAGAATTCACCCTACACAAATTGTATGTGTATGGGAGGTACCGTCATAGGTATAGTACCAGAAATTTTGGAAAGCACCAACTGGGATGTTGCCACATTACTAGGGAAACTGGGGTTCACATTCAGGATTCTTGGTCTTACTAATAAAGAAACTTAAGAATGGTCTCAGAAGGAACCTTGAGGACAATTTTATTAGAGTTTAAAAGAGAAACCCCAGGGCAGGCAAACTGTAAATCTGAAACTGCTTGGAGAGGAGGACAATGGAGACTGGAGGAAGACAACTGGCCATTTGTAAAGCAGCCTCAGGACAGCAGGTGTGGGGATAGCAACAGGGAAAAGGAGTGAGAATGCCCAATGCTGGGAAGCCATACCCAGGCTAAAGCCAGTACTCAAAAGAAGAAAAGGAGAAAGTTACAGTAGGCAGGTTTAGTCCAGCTGCATGGCAGCCACTCTGCGAACAACTGCACCGTGGGCACGGTTTCTGTAACTCTTCTGTTTTGGGTAGCTTGGAGTGTTAGGTCACCACTCAAGGTCAGAGGTAAATTCCATTCTTTTGACCAGGATGAAATAGCTTTCCCTTAATGGGCCTCAAAAGAGCCCTGATCAAAGTTACTGCAACATCTCCCAACCTGATGAGGTAACCCTAACATCATTTAAGAGATGAGCTGGAATTCGGAAATAAAAACAATGTCTTCCCATGATGAAAATTTAGATATCCAGTTCTAAAGCTGTTCACCAGCAGGAAATAGTGTCTGGGTTGGAGTTTCTGCTGCACCCTCACACAAGCCTTCAGGCACTGCGCTCATTCAGGATGAGATAAGGAACAGTGCTCCCTTTTGGCATTCTTGACTGGAAAAAAACAATAACATTCCTGATGACTGCTTTATGCTTTCAGGGCCCAGCTCCCATTTCCTGTTGTCATCATATATAGATGTGCTACAGATTTAAATACTGGCATAAATGCAAATTCGGCTAGAAAGAGATAGAAGCTAGGTGTCAGGGTAGAAGCATTTGACTGAGGTCAGGTGATCTTACTGCCGTCTTACTGAGAACCAGGTCAGGTGACCAAGTCCCACCATCTTTACTGAGGTACTCCCTAAGTAAAATGCTGCAGGTCCCCAAGTGGCTGTAGCGGGCAGCGGGTCCTGAGACCACGCTGCAGGTCCCCAAAGTGGTGGCAGGCAGCAAGCAGCAGGTCCCAAGAACAGCCAGTCATAGGCAGGGACAGCACAGTTCCCCAAGTGACTGCAGTGGGCCAAGAGGGGCAGTAAGTCCCAGGCAGGGAACTACATGATGGGTGAGAGACCTTGACTGGGCAGCCAGTCCCACGAGGAGAGACAGACAGATGGGCATGCCACGAGACCATGCTGCATGTCTTCAAAGGCGGCTGGTCCAAGGGAGCCACGGCAGGCAAGAGGCAGATAGGGATAGGCACACCATGCAGAGTGAAGTTGGATATTTATTTAGTGGGTTATGGAGGGGAAAGGGGAGAAGAGCAGAGAGAGAGAGAGAGAAACAGAAGGGGGGACAGACGTTGCCTCTTCGAGAGAGAGAGACAGAAAAGAAAGGGACTCAGGCTGGAAGCTGAAGATCAGCTTGCCTTGGTGGATCGGGGAGGGAGTGAGTGTGACTTGTCTCTTAAAGGAACAGAACAGACCACTACAGTGGTAGTGCATATCTTTAATCCCAGTACTTGGGAGGCAGAGGCAAGCAGATCTCTGAGTTTGAGGCCAGCCTGGTCTACAGAGTAAGTTCCAGGATGGCCAAGACTGATTCACAGAGAAACCCTGTCTCGATGAAAACCAAAAATAAATAAATAAATAAACCAACCAAATCAAAACAAACAAAGAAAAAAAAGAAACAAAATAAAAAGAAAGAAAACCCCATTAAACACATTTGGGATTTCTATGACCTTGGTTATTGGCCAGATGCATTGATCAAAATAATTACTGCTTATACAAATGAGACATAAACTGCTATAACTGAAAATGTTTTAAATAAAAGTTAATTGTCTTGTGTCTGAAATAACTATGTTCTGTCAAAACAAATTTTGCAAGGTTACTCTGACTCTCAATTAACATTGATGTAATTGTGGTTTTTTTCCTTTAAAAATGCTGTGCCACCAAGTTTGGATATTAAAGCAGCTTCTGAGGCATCATCTGGCTTGGTCACTGACAAAAATTAGTGATTTAGTTGTCACTAATTGCTCTTAATTGTCCTAATTACTGTGATGGTATGTGTTTCTCATGTGGATTATTTGGTTTTTGGAAGCTCCAGTCAGTTTACTCCACCTTGGGACTTAGTTTCAGGCAGGACCTCCATAGCCAGTGTCCTCTGAAGACATGCCAGGGCTCCATGGCTCTCGCTTGGGTGGGAATGAATACTGTGTTCCCAGACACCAAAACAAATAGAGTCCTTCTGACACCAAGAGGTTAGGTTTGTGTACCTGTTCTGGTTAAAATAGGCCATGTGAGGATCTGTCTTGGGGAATGCTCTTTAGGGTTAAGGGAGACAGTCTCTTTGAGGAAACTCATGAAAGTTTGGGAAGGAAACATATGAAGAATCTTCCCTTCTCTGGTTGTTCTTTTTTGGGATGCCAATAAAGGAGGACCTGGTTTTCTGATTCTACCTCCCATGAATATATGAGAGATTATGTTTTTCTCTTCTTTTTTAAAATGGTATTTTGCCTGAACATATGTTTGTTTGAGAGTGTCAGATCTTGGAGTTGCAGACAGTTGTTGTGGATGCTGGGAATTGAACTCAGGACCTCTGGAAGAGCAGTCAATGCCCTTAACCCCTGTGCCATTTCTCTAGTCTGAGAGATTATGTTTTGATTGGACAGCTGGCCAAATTGTTGTATGAATGACAGGATGCATCCTGGACAGATTCTGCCCAGAGAGTATTATTTCTATAATTGGTGTGTCTATCCTGTTTTGTCTTCTTTGCCTGTGTGTCTTGAGGTCAGGAGGGCTGGTCTGTTCTTTAAACTCACTTTGACTTAGTGGCAACTGGAAGCCAACCTGAGATACATAATTCATTCTTTAGGGCAAAGTCCACAGTCCTTCTCACCTATTCTGTTAGGGTTTCTACTGCTGTGAAGAGACACTACGACCATGACAACTCTTATCAAGGAAAAACATGTAATTGAGGAGGCTTACATTTTCAGAAGTTTAGTCCATTATCATCATGGTGCAATGTGGTGGTGTGCAGGCAGAAATATTTCTGGGAAAGTGGCTTGCAGGCAGTAGGAAGTAGTCTGTCTTACTGGGTGTGGCTTGAGCATATATAAGACCTCAAGTCCTGCTTCCACAGTGACACTTCCTCCAACAAGACCACACCCACTCCAACAAGGCCACACCTCCTAATAGTGTGATTCCCTTTAGGGGCCATTTTCTTTCGAACCACCACAGTGTTATAAAGGGACAACTAGAACAGGGTGATTCAATGAGCAGGAGAATGGAAGGCAGGATAAAGCAGTGAATATAGGGAAGGATAACTAACTTTAAAGGTCTTTTGATTTTTATAATTAAATCTTTTTTTTGGTACTGCTTTTTCTTTTTTTTCATGATATTTATTGAGCTCTACATTTTTCTCTGCTCCCCTCCCTGCCTCTCCCCTCCCCCTTCAAACCTCCCCCAAGGTCCCTATGCTCCCAATTTACTCAGGAGATCTTGTCTTTTCCTACATTCTACTTTCCATGTAGATTAGATCTATGTAAGTCTCTCTTAGTGTCCATATTGTTGTCTAAGTTCTCTAGGATTGTGGTTTGTAGCATGGCTTTCTTTACTTTATGTTTAAAAACCACTTATGAGTGAGTACATGTGATAATTGTCTTTCTGTGTCTGGGTTACCTCACTCAAAATAATGTTTTTTAGTTCCATCCATTTTCCTGCAAAATTCAAGCTGTCGTTATTTTTTTCTGCTGTGTACTACTCCATTGTGTAAATGTACCACATGTTTCTTACCCATTCTTCAATCGAGAGGCATTTAGGTTGTTTCTAGGTTCTGGCTATGACACACAAAGCTGCTATGAACATAGTTGAGCACATGTCCTTGTGGCACGATTGAGCATTCTTTGGATATATACCTAAAGTGGTATTATTGGGTCTTGAGGAAGGGTGTTTCCTAATTTTCTGAGAAATCGCCACACTGACATCCAAAGGGGTTGTACCAGCTTGCATTCCCACCAGCAATGCAGAAGTGTTCCCTTTTCCCCACAGCCTCTCCAGCATAAGTTGTCATCAGTGTTTTTGATCTCGGCCATTCTTACAGGTGTTAGATGGAATATCAGAGTTGTTTTGATTTGCATTTCTCTGATGACTATGAATGTTGAACATTTCCTTAAGTGTCTTTCAGCCATTTTAGATTCCTCTGTTGAGAGTTCTCTGTTTAGGTCTGTGCTCCATTTTTTTTATTGGATTAAGTGATTTTTTGGTGTCCAATATCTTGAGTTCTTTGTATATTTTGGAGATCAGACCTCTGTCTGATGTGGGGTTAGTGAAGATCTTTTCCCATTCTGTAGGCTGTCGTTTTGTCTTGTTGACCGTGTCCTTTGCTTTACAGAAGCTTTTCAGTTTCAGGAGGTCCCATTTATGAATTGTTTCTCTCAGTGTCTGTGCTGCTGGTGTTCTATTTAGAAAGTGGTTCCCTGTGCCAATATGTTCAAGTGTACTTCCCACTTTCTCTTCTATAAGGTTCAGTGTGGCTGGCTTTAGGTTGAGGTCTTTGATCCATTTGGACTTGAGTTTTGTACATGGTGATAGATATGGGTCTATTTTCATTTTTCTACATGCTGATATCCAGTTATGCCAGCACCACTTGTTGAATATGCTTTCTTTTTTCCATTTGATATTTTTTGCTTCTTTATTAAATATCAGGTATTCGAAGATATGTGGATTGATATCTGGGTCTTCTATTCAGTTCCATTGGTTCTCCTGTCTGTTCTTATGCCAGTACCAGACTATTTTTAGTACTGTAGCTCTATAGTAGAGTTTGAAGTCAGGGATGTGATGCCTCCAGAAGTTCTTTTGTTACCCTGGATTGTTTTGGCTATCCTGGGTTTTTTGCTTTTCCAAATGAAGTTGAGTACCGTTCTTTCAAGGTCTTTGAAGAATTTTGTTGTAATTTTGATGGGCATTGCGTTGAATCTGTAGATTGCTTTCGGTAGGATTGCATTTTTACTATATTAATTCTGCCTACCCAAGAGCATGGGAGGTCTTTCCACTTTCTGGTGTCTTCTTCAATTTCTTTCTTCAAAGATTTAAAGTTCTTGTCATACAAGTCTTCCACTTCTTTGGTTAGAGTTACTCTGAGATATTTTATGCTATTTTTGGCTATTGTGAAGGGTGTTGATTCTCTGATTTCTTCCTCAGCCCTTTTATCATCTGTGTACAGGAGAGCTACTGATTTTTTTGAGTTAATCTTGTATCCTGCTACATTGCTGAATGTGTTTATGAGTTGTAGAAGTTCCTTGATAGAATTTTTGGGATCACTTATGTAAACTATCATATCATCAGTAAACAGTGAGAGTTTGACTTCTTCTTTTCCAATTTATATCCCCTTGATCTCCCTTTGGTGTCTTATTGCTCTAGCTAGGACCTCAAGAACTATATTGAATAGGTATGGAGAGAGTGGACAACCTTGTTTTGTTCCTGATTTCAGTGGAATTGCTGGGATTTTCTCTCCATTTAGTTTGATGTTGGCTGTTGGCTTGCTGTATATTGCCTTAATTATGTTTAGGTATGTTTCTTGTATCCCTGCTCTCTCCAAGACTTTTTATCATGAAGAGATGTTGTATTTTGTCAAATGCTTTTTCGGCATCTAATGAGATGATCATGTGGTTTTTATTTTTCAGCTTGTTTAAATGGTGGATTATGTTGACAGATTTTTCGTATGTTGAATTATCCCTGCATCTGTGGGATGAAGCCGACTTGGTCATGGTGGATGATGGTTCTGATGTGTTCTTGGATTCTATTTGCTAGTATTTTATTTAGTATTTTTGTATCAAAGTTCATGAGTGAGATTGGTCTGTAATTCTCTTTCTTAGTATTGTCTTTCTGTGGTTTGGGTATCAGGGTAATTGTAGCCCCATAAAAAGAGTTTGGCAATGTTCCCTCTGTTTCTATTGTGTGGAATAATTTGAGGAGTATTGGTATTAGTTCCTCTTTGAAAGTCTTGTAGAATTCTGAACTGAAACCATGTGGTCCTGGGCTTTTTTTGTTTGGGAGACTTTTGATGACTGTTTCTATTTCTTCAGCAGTTATAGGTCTGTTTAATTTGCTTATCTGGTCTTGATTTAATTTTGGTAAGTGATATTTATCCAGAAAGTTGTCCATTTCCTTTAAGTTGTCCAATTTTGTGGAGTACAGGTTTTCAAAATATGACCTGATGATCCTCCGTATTTCCTCCATGTCTGTTTCTATGTCCCCCTTCTCATTTCTGATTTTGTTAATTTGGATATTCTCTCTCTGCCTTTTGGTTAGTTTGGATAAAGGTTTGTCTATTTTGTTGATTTTCTCAAAGAACCAGCTCTTTGTCTCATTGATTCTTTGTATTGTTTTCTTTGTTTCTATTTTGTTGATTTCAGCTCTCAATTTGATTATTTCCTGCCATCTAGTTCTTAGGTAAGTTTGCTTCTTTTTGTTCTAAAGTTTTCAAATGTTCTGTCAATTCACTAGAGTGGGATTTTTCCAGCTTCTTTATGTAGGCATTTAGTGCTATGAACTTGCCTCTTAACACTGCTTTCATTGTGTCCCATAAGTTTGGGTATGTTGTGTGGTCATTTTCATTGAATTTTAGGAAGTCTTTAATTTCCCCCTTTATTTCTTCCTTGATCCATTGATGATTCAGATGAGCATCGTTTAATTTCTATGTGTTTGTGGGTTTTCTGAAATTAGTACTGCTCTTGACTTCTAGTTTTAAAGCATGGTGATCTGATAAAGTACATTGGGTTATTCCAATTTTTTTTGTATTTGTTGAGGTTTGTTTTGTTACTGAGTATGTGGTCAATATTTGAGAAGGTTCCATGAGGTGCTGAGAAGAAGGTATATTCTTTTCTGTTTGGCTGGAATATTCTATAGATGGCTGTTAAGTCCATTTGAGTCATAACATGTTAGTTCTCTTATTTCTCTGTTCGTTTTTTGTCTGATTGACCTGTCCAGTGGTGAGAGGGCAGTGTTGAAGTCTCCCACTATTAGTGTGTGGGTCTTAATATATGAGTTAAGCTTTCGAAGTGTTTCTGTGACATATGAGGCTGCCCTTGTATTTGGGGCATAGATATTCAGTATTGAAATTTCCTCTTGATGTATTTTTCCTGTAACTAATATGAAATGTCCTTCTTTGTCTCTTTTGACTGATTTTAGCTTGAAGTTTATTCTGTTAGATATTAGGATAGCTACACCCACTTGTTTCTTAGGTCCATTTGATTGGTATATTTTTTCCCAACCTTTTACTTTGAGACGATGTCTGTCTTTGAGGTTGAGATGTGTTTCTTGTATGCGGAAGAGGGATGGATTCTGTTTTCGTATCCAATCTGTTAGCCTGTGCCTTTTTATGGGTGAGTTGAGTCCATTTACATTAAGCGATATTAATGACCAGTGGTTGCTATCTTCTGTTAATTTAGTTTTCATCACTGGTGGTGTTAATTTGTGCATTTTTTTTCTTCTTCGTGATTTGCTGTAACAAGATCATCAATTGTGTGTGTTTTTTTTGGTTTAGCCATCTTCCTTGAGTTGGAGTTTTCCTTCTAGTATTTTGTGAAGGGTTGGTTTGTGGCTAGGTATTGGTGAAATCTAGATTTGTCATGGAATATCTTGTTTTGTCCTTCTATGGTGATTGACAGTTTTGCTGGGTATAGTAGTCTGGGCTGGCATCCATGGTCTCTCAATGTCTGCATAATGCTTGACCATGACCTTCTGGTTTTCA